>CAUYTI010047889.1:0-17856 GCA_963575145.1 Galago senegalensis
CTACAAAAATTGTTTTTAAAAAAATTTTTTGTGTTAAAACCGGTTTTGCCCTTAAAAGTTTTGCTAGCTGGTTACCTATTATTAAAATTTTGTTAATTGTCTTCCAATTACCTAAAAAGGCCCCCCCCCCCCCCCCCCCGTGCTCCAGTTTCCAGTTGTACATTCTTTACTTCCTTCTGGGCCCTGACTGGCAGCCTTCCTGTTTCTGTATTTCTGCTAACAGTCTACTCAGGTCAATTTCAACTTTCTCTGTCACACTCTTCAAACTTCTTCTACTCTCTACCCATTGCCTAGTCCCAAGGCCACGTCCATATTTTTAGATTTTGTTAGCAACACCACTTCTGGTACCCAGTTCTGTATTGGTCAAGGCTTCCCTGGGGCATCAGACCTAGATACACAGAGGGTACCAGAAAATTGTGTACACATTTTTAAAAAGAAAAAAATGACTGTAACACTCAATATACTGATAACAAAGAATGATTGCAAGTCACATTTGACTGCTGTAATTACCCGAGATGCTCAGAGTGGTTACTATCAATGTCCAGGCACTGCTGATTATGGCAAACTACTGCTTGAACAACTTTGACCAAAGTACTTATGTTGGTACATGGACTGTTTCAATTTCTTCCTAGGTACCACCAGTGTAGCCAGTTTTCTACAACACACCCCATCCTTTAAGGTCCCTCACAGGTAGAAGTCAAGGTGTGTTAAGTCAGGAGAACGTGAGTGAAACTCAGTCACACCTTCTACCACATTCTCAAATACCACTTCAAAATGGTCTGGTGCTTCTCAAGTGATAACCGTGCTCCCACCCTTTTCTTTGATTATCCTGCCTGTCACATGGTGATGCTAGCATTTATTTGATTAATGTCATCTTTTGAGTGAACGTCATACTACACATTGCTAACATAATTCAATTTAACTTCTAAAAGTAATACATAGAGAATATTGCTTAAAACGTGTGAACATTTTTCAGCACCCCCAATGGATATGGATTTGTTACAGAATTACACAACTATGGGCAGTTGTTAAGCCTCCATAAGATTGTGTCCTCATCTGAAGCTAGAGATCGAGGTTCCAAAGCAGGTATTTGAGAAAGGAAGAGCATGGGCAGGGTGCACTCCTCACACACCAGTGAGAGTCTGAGCATGGGCTGAAACTTGTGTTCCTGCTTATTGCCTTTGATCTTGGTGACAAGCTGGAACCCCCCCCCCCCGCATTGTTCAGTAAACACACACAGATAGAAGAGCCAGAGTAGCAAAGGGGTCTCAAGAGAAGGGAGAGGAATTGCTCACCCAGCTGCTCCCTTACCTCACTGAGCTGAATCAGCAGATCAGCTACAGTAAGTGTGAGCTACAAGGTGGCTGCTGCTTCATTTCTGCCTGTCTTGGCCCAACATTCTCGGTAATCTCCTTTGTGGTCTCCCATTCTTACTGGAAACATGTAAGAAAGGAAATTATAGAAATGCAGTTTAACTTACCAAGTCAACACATCTGAAGCCATCAGTCTTATACTCCAACATCACACGGTGTTTCCTTATTGTCCTTGGTATAGCTGCATTCCTTTACTGGACTACCTTCTCTTCTGCCTCCTGGCTCTGCCCAACCTGTGTCTTAGTTCTAACAGCAGCTCCTCTGTGACTAGGCCCAATATGTTCCCATCATATCTGGTAATTATTTTCATTATAGCAACCATCACAGGATATGATTTTTGTTTGTTTAAATGTCTATCTTTACTGGAATATAAGCTCCTTCAAGTAATATGCCCCATTTCATCTTATATCCTCCACAGTTGATGTGTAACAACACACAGTAGGTGCTTAACATGTTTGAATAAATGAAATAAGTCTTAGTGTCTCTGATCCTCAGTATGTTTTGCATGAAATAGTGTCCTAACATGAGACCATTGTAAAGATGAACTTTGCTAATATGTGTGCAGGTGCCCAGTTATTGGTGGGTTATTATGGAAGCTACAGAATTCTCAGCTTGGGCCTCGCCCTGTGTTGTGGCCGATGGCCACTAGGACCCTTCCACCTTCAGCACTGTGCCTCATCACTGTCTTCATCTTGGAACCATCCAGACCAGGGAGATGAGTGCTATATATTTGCAAAACTCTGGAAGAAGGTGCACTGGTGAAATTTTTCTTCAGGAGAGAAACATATGCTCCTTGCATACAAGAATTTCCCAGTTAGCTGGGGATAAAATGATCCTGACCTTGGTGAAACCACACAGTCATAGGGATACATTGTCTACTGGTCTGAAGAGTTAATGTGTTTATTGACCTACAGCATGTCCAGGGTAGTCAGCAGGTCAGGTGTGGGTCTAGATAAGCAAGGTGTTTTCTGTTTCTCTCTCTACTTGTTTATTCAACATATTTGTTTTGGATGCACAGTTTCACTAGAGTTGTATTAATTGCTGGGAATGCAGAATGTTTAGTACAGTGTTTGTGTCTATGAGCCCAGAAAATATTTACTACTCTTCTATTGAGTTATGCGTACAGTTCTTAATTTATGCTTTATCTTTGTAGATAAAGGAAGTGTTATATATTCTGTCACCCTATGAGTACTGGGTTGGTTTCCATGAAGTATCATTTGGACTGATCATCCATCTGATGCTTGATTAATTGATATAATTTACTTTGTACTTAGGTGCCAAGAGCTGTGCTACCTACTTTAATTCCACAAGAGTTAGATTTGATCCAGCTACATATAACAGAAAAATGCATCTGGTGCCTTTCCTTCATACAGAGGGTGCATGGAGGTATAGCCAGGCCTGGTATGGTGGTTCCGCAATATCATCAGGAATACAAGACTTTTTAAAATCTTTTTGTTTCACTTGTTGCAAAGGAGGCTGGGAAATACAGTATTTAAACTGGGAGCGTCATTGTCCTGAAGAAAAATAGGAATCTGTTAACAGTAAAAATGGGGAGAATGAATATTGAGTGGCACAACAGACTCTCAGTCCTGAGCACATGATTGTCCCGGAAGTCAAAGGGTGACCTCTTCTCTGGATCTGCAGGCTCTAGTGCAAGATGAGTGTAATGCAAGATGTCAACAGGTGTTGCAAAGGCAAAGTCCTTGCTCCATGATGGCTTAGGGGAGAGGCTGGGTTATTCTCCGATCAGTCAGAGAGAGTCTTCCAAGTCAGCGTGCCAATTCAAGAGTGAATTTCGAAGGCTGACACATAGAAATTTCAAATGTCTAAAGACAAAATATTCGCCACACCTAGTAGTTCTGTTTACCTCTACCTCAGCCATTGAGGGAGAACATTTCTGTTCTCTGTCCAAAGTGAGACAGATGCCAGTCTGAAAAGGAAAGAAGCAGAGGCCCAGTGGGCACCTCTTACTAGGACCAAATTCGCACTCAGGGAACATTTGATCCTCTGGGCTCTGAAGGAAGTTTAATTGAAATGCAAAAACCAAAGGTCAAAACCATGTAAAATTTAAAGGCCATTTTTACTATTTGACAAGGAACAAATTGTAACTTTATATTGCTTTTAGATGCAATTTTGTTCAGTGAAATTAGATTATATTCAACTAAAGCACCTTTTTAGAGCTTTTAGATTAAATATTAGAACTTATTAGAAGGACCTTGATTTCGTCAGCAAATACCAAGGAAAATATTTGGTGGGAAATGCAGCTGCCTAATTTGCATTAATACAAACGAGAACTATTAAGCTTAGTTGATTAGCATATTCATATGCACTGTAGTCCCCATGTATTTAAAATAGATTCTGCTAGATTCTGATTACAAACTCAGCGTACGTATCACACTGTGAGCCACAGCCTTGGCAATAGAGGGTGTTGCTAACTGAGGATGAGGGAGCCAGCAGGAGGTAAGTTTTTTGGACAGAACACTGGCTTCAGGATTGTTTCTGTAACTCGGAACCATGTAGAGTGAGCCTTGTCCCAAAGTCTCCGTGAAGCAGATGAACTGACAGACTGTGACCCAAGATAGAGTCTAGGTTCTCAGGAATAGGATATGTCAGAACAAATATGCATGTGTGCATGTGTGTATTTCATTCACTTATTAGCTACATATAATAACAAATACATATTGAGTATATTTACATATAATAAATAATAATACACTTATAATGCATAAACATGTGATAACTATTTGCATGTTTATTATGTGACTATCATATGCTAGGCACCAGAGTGGGGTTGGTTGCTGCTGAGAATGAGGGTCACCCTGAGAACAGGGCTCCTCTCCTCAATGAGCTGGGGAGATGACTCCTGGCTTGCTAAATCTGAGGCTGATTTTCCACCTTCCCACCTACTTCTATGATTGGTCCTTTCATGGCTGGGAGTGTTGTGCCCATAGAATGTGCCCTTCAATGTGGGGAGCTGGGGCGGACAGTGGGGACAGGAGAGAGCTTCAAGGTTGTGCCTGTTCTCATGGAGCCTACAGAGGGCACTTTGTGTCATCTCTGCTCCCCCAGATGCATTTCTTCTGAGTTTTTGGTGTCCACTGCTACAACTCGAGGTGACACTGTTACAACTTGAGGTGACTACAGTTGGTAGCAAGCTGCTAAGGTGCTTGGATGGGCTTGTGCATCATATTGCTGACAAGTAAGAACTTGTCCCTTAATATTTAACATGCCCTCTGGGGAGGACATGAGCACTTCCTTGTCCACGTGTCTATCCAGGCCATGCAGCTTCTAGAGCAGGCCTGTGTTGGGTAATTGCCTTTTTAGATGGTGGGCGATGCTGGGGGCCCAAGGATTCAGTGTTTACTTTGCTCTTTTGTGCCATCACATCACCTGTCTGGTGGGCTATGGAATCTTTGAGTTTTGGTGCTAGAAAGAATCATAGATGCTATTCTATTCAAAAGACAAGAAAACCGAGGCTCCAGAGAGTCCTGAGATACAAGCTGAAGTGATGTGGTCCAAATCAAATACCTTGTCTTCCGAAGACAGTATGTGAATTACTGACAAAGATTCCTAATGCTTCCTTCCTTCCTTCCTTTTTCTCTTCCTTCCTTACCCCTTCCTTCCTTTCCCCGTCCTTTCCTCTCCTTCCCCCTCCTTCCCCTCACTCCCTTCCTTCCTTCCTTCCATCAGATTAATACACAGGTACAAATGATGAGGTCACAGTTTTTGCATTTGTTAGGTAAAGTTCAAGGTGTAGGTGAGCCCTTCACCCAGGGGGTGTGCGGTATACACGTACACTGTGCCCATCAGGTGAGAGGTTACCAATCCTCCTCCTGCCTCCTCTTTTTCTCCTCCTCTCTCCTCCCACTTGAATTTAATTGTTTTTCTCTCCTGTGGGTGTGTAGTTGTTTATCTGTTGTTTCCATGGATCCAAGCTGCCCTCTATGTGCATTGTAACTAGACAAAGCAGGTTTTCAAGCATTCATAGGAAGAGAAAATCTTCGTATTTTGTGACTTTTCTTGAACTTGGCCATTCATTCACCCATCCATTTTTGCAGTGGTGGGCCTGGAGTTGAAGGCTTGAGCAGAAAGACAAAGGCTCTGGGCTTAGGGAGCTTGTGTTCTGTGGAGGACAGTGAGACAACTGAAGGTGTTGCTGTGGGAGTGGGGGTTGGAGGATGGGGGTCAGGGGTGGAGGAGTGGGTGGGAGCTCTGAGGCAGCAAGTGGCTTGGTCAGGGTGTGGAGAGGGCCTAGGCTGTTGTCCTTAGAGAGGGTGTGGGGAGGTATTATTTGGCAGGCAGATAAACTAACATTTAAGCACCTGAAGGAAATAGGTAAGGAGACACGGATCACCAGGGGAGAGAGTGTTCCAGCAGTGGCAGAGGACACAGTGGGCTGGGTATGATCTGGCCAAAGGAGGGGAGGGCAGTTGGGTGTAGGGTGCAGAGGCAGGAGGCCCAGTGTAGGCAGGTGCACGTGGGGAGGACAGCACATGATTCACATAGCCTTATTCAGTCCAGGCCTCTGTCAGTGAGAGGAGGTGTCGTTAGTAACTTCGCTGAGACCATGTGAACCACAGAGTGAGTCCTGGGCAGGCTGGGGAGTATGGCTGTCTGCTATAAAGGTTAGGGTAAGACATTGGATCTAACTGTGTTTGTGTGTGGAGCTCAGGTGCTCTGAACAGAGGGTGGGGGTAGCTGGATCTTGGTCTATATAGACCATGGAGCTATCAGACTATTTTTGGCAGAGTGGATGGAGGCTGTGAGGGAAACAGAAACCCGAGCACGACTCCGTGGCCTGAGTAATGGCATGGTACAGTTGCTTCCACTGAGGAGCCAGGAGAAAGGTGGAAAATCAAGTTTGAGGAGAAAAGGAAGAGTTTGGCTGTATACATGTTCCTGTCCGTGTTCTTATTTGACATTTGAGTGGAGATGTCATACTTAGTGAGAAAACAGGATCATCAAGAGGTAGGTAGATAGGGTGTTGGGAGTCCATAGGGCTGGGTGAGAGAGAGAATATAGACAGAGAAGAGAGAACGCCAAGATGGAAAGCCAGAAAAGAAGGTTGAGAAGAAACAGAGAGGTTGGAGGGAGCAAAATATTTCCAGGATCTGCCATGACCTGTTCCGGCACCCTGACAGTGACTCAAGGTAGGATTTAGGGGGAGGGAGGGAAGCAGTGAGCTGTGTCAGGTCTGAGCCCTGAGCCCAGGGCCTGCCTGTGAGAATAGGAACTGCTATGTCATGTGCAGTGTGTGTGGGAGGTGAGCTGTGGGGGACAAGAGAGGGGGAATCTGAGCAAATGCCCAGTTCCAGGGGGAACTGGGGCTGTGATGCAAAATGTGTCATCTGGGCAGCCTGCGGTGAACTCCTTGTTCTGTGGGTCACCAGTATCTAACAATAAGATCCCACCTGCACCTGTCAAGCAGAGGGGAAGTAGTGTTAGGGTTTCTGTGCAGGCAGAGGAACCCCTGAGAATTCTAGCTGATGTATGATGACCAGGACCTTTCCATAAAGTCAGCTATAGCTTCCTAGTTTGACCTCTCTGGGCCTTTGTCCCATTTTTCTCTAAGACTGAGTATATCTCTGCCTCATCTGGGCTTCTGTAATGGTTAAGAGGGATAAGTTAGACTTTTATAAATATTCAATGCTTTCATTTTCTTTATCTTTGTAATTTTTGCTAGCTCTTTCTGTTTAAATTGAAACAAATGTGGAGTCTTATTTTCTAGAGGAAAAAGAAAGCAAAGAACAGAGAAAGTCTTTGGTTGGTGAGTGTCTAAGAAATTTTAGGGCAAACCCAGGAAGGCAGGTGTAACTTGAAAAAGAAAACTTTGAGCAAGAAGGTGGCAAGAGACAGCCTTATGACTGGCAGGGGGCTCCTGCCCACCCAGACAGCCTGTTCATGGAAACAGTGGTGGGGTTGGGCTGGAACAGATTCCTGAGCAAGTGTCTAACCTGTTCCCCCAAGCTCAGCAGAGTGGCTTAGAAGCCACAATCTCCCTCTTTCTCTCCTGATGCCAGGTGAGGAGCTCTGGGCACCAGCCCTGTCATCTGTCCTTGCAGACACAAGAGTGGATGATCATAACTGTGAGACCAAGCCACTCCTTGAACTGTGGAACTGTGTCCAGGCTCAGGGACACAGTGCTATGATGGGCATCTCAGAATGTCTGCTCCCTGTGGTTGGACCAGGTCCAGACATTGTGTTTTGGTTAAAGGACAGTACCCAACCATCTGCCAGTAGCCCGTCAAATCCTCAAGGCCTTCATATGACATCAGCAGGGTCACAAGGGAATCAGATGACCAAGGGGGACTCTGCCTTGAGAAGATGGAAGTAGGGGTATCACCGGCCAAAAGTCCTGCCTGGGGAGACAGGGAATATGGGGACAAATTTCATTGTAGAGGAGAAGAGCATGGTGGTAGGTATGGCCTTTGGAGCGGGGAAGCCTCAGGCCTGGCAGGGAGGGTCGGGAAGGTCAGGTGTGTGGCAGTGGGGAGAGGGGGTCGAACTCCTTCAGCTCTGACCTCCGGTTTCGGCCAGTGCCAGCCTTGCTCATGGCGGATCCAGGTCTGAGGTTTAGACGTTTGCCAGAGCCACTCTGGGGTCAGGGCCTCCCACAAGTGTAGGATTCCCATTTAGCCTTCAGATCCCTGGCGCTGAGGCTGAATGACCGCAAAGAGCTGGCGTGTGCTCCCTCAGGGCTGGCCTTTTAACCCCTTTTACTGCTTAATTCTGCATGGCCTCACCCATTATCTCATGGGTCAAACTCATCTCTCCAAGCTCTAGAGACTAGAAGCAGCAGACGTATGCCCCGCCCCCACCCCTCCCTTCCTCTCCACCCCACTGTTCCCGCAGAGCTCAGGAAGCACCGATGGCCGATGACACCCTTAAGCTACAGTGGCGATGCTCCACAGCGACAGTTGGAGTATCAGCAAACACTGCATTGGCGGTGGTGGGGAGGAGCATTTGAGACCTCACGGCCTCGGAAGTCATCTCACGGGTCTGCCTCCTTTCGCCAACTTGGGCTTCACCGGGGCCTGAGTAAAGCGGAGTGGGAAGGAGGCTCTGTTCACCTTCCCAGATGGGACCACTAGGGGGCAGTGGAGCACACTCGCAGGCTGCCGGACGCCTGCGGACCGGGAGAGTCTGCGGAAACTTCTGAGGCGGGGGACAGGCCTGGGGACCCCAGGGTCAGCAATAGTCCTCTCATCACGGGGTCTCTTCTCGGAGAATGGCACAACTGCTCACGGGCTTCACATCAGCCAGCTTCTACCTCCCGGCAGAAGCCGCCCCACCTTAACAGCCTCATCATCATTTTGTTCTGGATCGTCGCCCCTATTTTACTGGCATGAAGAGCCCAGAGAGGCTGAGTAACTAACTGAAGCCACACAGCCATGAAAGTGGTTGAGCCCTGGACTTTTCCTGGTGAGATTTTAACCCCAAGGATCTTCTCATTGTTTCACCATAGTTAATCCAATTCTCACTGGGGGAGAAGCTGCCTGGATTACCCTTCACAACTTTATCAGAATCTCTTGGGCGGAGAGAAAAGGATCTTGCCTGAAATTTTTATTTTTAACAAATTCTCTAGATGACTCTGGAAAACATGCTGACTGGGGTCCCTGCACTTAGGGGAAAACCCGACCTGAACCCAATTGTAAGGGAAGGAAGTCCGTGTAAAGGAAGGCGATGTGTCAGGGTTAGCCTCCATTCCCCAGCCTTTTCCCACTCATGCTGGGCTCTAACCCCTCGCCCAGCCTCCACCCCCAGCCCGGGGTTGGCCCTGAAATCTCCCTTGAGCCGAGGACTTATCTGCATCACTCCTAGCCTCTTTTCTCACACTCTGACCCAGACTGACACTGAGCTGCCCTTTGCCACCATAGCTTCCAAAGCGACAGCAAGTTAATCTGATTAAAAAATCAATTCTAGTGGGATTAAGATAGAAAGTTGCCCAACAACTGACCATGATACAACAGGTATCACGGGAAATTAGAGAGCTTTTTGGACATAATGACACAGTCTCAGCTTTTTATCCAAGAACGACAATGAGGATGGGAATTTCAGGGAAGAAGAGGGAGGTGCCTTCAGAAAGATAGATATACTCAGTCCTGTGGTTGGGGTTTCAGAGGGTTTCATCCATACCATGGAGGTGACTGATGACAGTCTCAGGTTTGCTTTTGATGAAAAGAAAATATATTGTTTTTTCTATTACATAGATAATATATGTGCATGCAAAATATTTAAGCACCATAGGAGATTATAAGGAAAAACTAAAAGCACAATGATTTTTACCCCACAGCAGAGTTAAGATGACAGATAACATTTGTTCAGACCCCTCTCTGTAAACGTGACTGTGATCAACAGTTGTTAACAATGTACCTACTACGTGCCAGACGCTGTGCTGCCTTTCCCCTACGTTCTGTGATTTACTTTGCATGTGTTACATAAGGAGGTGAGGGTTTTTTGATGGATAACGTACGAATCAGGAGAGTAAGTTGTCCAAGATGAAATACTATGTGATGGGAAGGAACCCAACTCAGGCTTCTCTCACTCAGAGCCCAAGTTCTCTTCTTATTCTTCTGATATTGGCGAGGTTTGTAAGCGCATACATAGCCTGAGGACACACACACAGAACTCATGCACACATACCGCCCCCAAACTCACACATGTGCCACAAAGACAGACACACTGAACTCACGTGCAAATACGTCCCCGTCTGCTGCGAACTCTCCCAAGTGCTCTCAGATACACACATAGAGAACTGACATGCGATACAGCACCCATGCACACATAGGATGTATGCACGGATACACCACACACATAAAACTCACATATGTTTACTGCAGACAGCCCACAGACAACTCACAAAGCTCACCTCACACACCGATGCCACACACACAGGCAGCACGCACGTAGGCACACTACACACTCATGGATAACTCACACACATACTGACGATATGCATGCAAAGCTCACACGTATGCACACACTACAGACAAATGTGGAGGGCTCTCACACACAGACACTATAGATTTACACACAGGACTTATGTATATATATACTGGAGAGCACACATACATTCCTACACAGACACATGTGCATGTGGAGGCTGTCTTCTTCTGGGTAGTTTATAAAGAGAAGACATTTATTTAACTCATGGTTCTGGAGGCTGGAAAGTTCAAGAGTAGGCACTGGCATCTGGCAAGGGCCTTCTTGGCAGAAGGTACCCTGAGGCAGGCATGAGGGGGTGTCCGTGCATGTGTGTTCAGGTCTCTCTTCCTCTTCCTTGAAGGCTGCCAGTCCCATGACCCGTCAAAGGCCGCACCACCAATCAACATGAATTTGAGGATTAAGTTTTCAACATATAAAATCAGAGGGATACGTTTAAATTGTAGCAGAAGAATACATCTATACATACACTCCCAGACTCTTTTGAATTCTGACTTTTGGATCTAGACCTTTTATTTTTTTTTAAAGCCTGTGTAGTATTCTATTGAATATTTAGAATATTTGAATTAAATTAAAGTGCACACGTAACAAAAATGGAAAGTTACTGGGTTTTCACTATGTGCCAGGGTACGGGTATCGTATCATCAATGCTCGCAGCAACTCTATGGGAAACAGAATTTAGCACTTAGCAACCTCTCAAACTTGTAAGTGGCAGAGCCAGGACAAGACCCAGGAATCCTGTCTCAGACTTATCTTCAGTATGAATGGATTTTCAGCGAATATCCACGTCCTTGTTGGAAAAATTCCTCAATGAGGAATTCCAAGGTCAGGGGTATTTATATTCTCCATTTATCACTGATCTGGCCTTCAGAGAAATGTATCAGTGAATACACCACTAAGCCCATGTTCACATGCCTTATTTCCCTTCAATCTTGCTCCAACTTGGTATTTTTAGTTTTTGCTCTCTGTTAGGTAAAAGTTATATCTCAGCATTAGACAAAGTCTGTTAGGAAATAAAGTTAAACTGACATGGTGAGGGAAGGCTTTGTGGCAGAGGACAGTGTCACCATTGGTTTCCATTAGCAGAGAATATTTTTCTTTAAGACAGGGATGGTGGCATTTGCCAATGTATTGGGATTCTTAATAGTATTGGGGCTTCTAACCTATTGAGTTATATGTAGAAGGCTCTTGAAACTTGCTTGTCATGATGAGATTCTGTCCTGATACTCGGTGTTTGAAATTTTTGCCTCCTGGAAGCACAGACACTGTCCTGTGTGTGCTGTGAGCCCACCGTCGCCTGTGATACTCTGTTAGGACCATCTTTTAGAAACACAGAAGGAGGCATAGGGGCCAATTCACAAACACAGCGATAGCAGATTTGGAACTCTGTGATCTCCATTTCCCTTTGTTGGCTTCTTAGGGGCTTCCCATGCAGAAGGGAATGCCATGCTCTGGCATTACCAGAGCAGCCCCATACAGCCAGCTTGTTAGTCCTCTGGCCAAACTGGTCACTGCTAGAGGATGCAGCCTCATGTGTGTTTTAGGTCTGGGTCTCCCAGAGGTAGTTGCTTGTTGCTTTACAAATGGTGGCTTGGCCTGGTTCGCGTTGTATTGGATCATGATAGAACGGTGCAGGCAACATTGGAGGTACAAGTGGATCTGTGTCATGTCCCCAGTGGACCCCTCCCCTCCTCATGGAGAACTGCCCGCACCAGTCCTGCCCCGTCTCCATCACCACCTGCCAACCTCTTAGCTCAGCTCAGAGCCCCCAGGGCTGGGCGGCACCAGGCAGCTCCGGAGTTCAGTCAGCCGTTGCGGATTTGACATACAGATCAAAACTGCAGCTATTCCTTTCTCAAATTCTACCTTCCTGACTTATTATAAAATCCAGCCTTTTCTTGCCTGAGAGATTGGATTTCCAGCTTCTGTTGTAAATTTGCTTCTAAGTGGGCTTCTTTGGTATGGTGGAAGAGAAAGCAAGAAAGCAAAATCGAATACGCACGTGCATGTGCGCGCGCACACACACACACGCACACACACACACACACAGGGGAACTGCTCCTTCCAGAGTCAATGTGGCCTGAAGATTTTCCTTTCTACAAAGAGAAGAAGCTTTTTGTCCCAAGAGCCGGGAGAGGGGGGCGCTGAATAGGATAGAATAGAACAGGATAGGATAGAATAGAATAGAATAGAATAGAATAGAATAGAATAGAATAGAATAGAATAGAATAGAATAGAATAGAATAAAAGTTGAATTCTAACCAGGAAAGAAAAAGTAGTGGGGTTCTTTCTCCAAGTATTGGAAAAATCTGTCAGGACCTGAAGAAAAGTAGGCAGCAGGAATACGTAAAAGTAGGTGGCTTTTCTTTCTCCCCAGTCTTATTTTATAGGTGACTCTGTGGTTTTTTACCCTTGTAGGCTGATCAGTTTGTCCCCCGCCCCGTCTGGCCTGTGCCCTGGGACCGCCTTGTATGCAGGGAGGCTGCCTGCATCTCCTCAGGCCCCATTGGGCTTTTGCCATCCCAGTAGTTTCACATGGACCCGGGGAGCCAGGAATTACGGAGTTAAATATTTTTGCTAAATGCGATAGACACCGCTTATTCACAGGGACGTTATTCCCAATTTCTTTCTTATATTGCCTATATTATTTTTATCACACATTTTACTTTTACATATGTTGTAAACACAATACATTGCTACTGTTTTGGCTTTGAGATAGTTATCCTTTAGTGCTATTTAAAAAAGGGATAAAGGAAATTTTATTTTACCTTTGCTAATTTCATTTTCATCCCTCTTTATTTTATTTTATGCAAATCATAGTTTCTGTCTGGCTTGTCTCGTATCATATCATTTCTGTCTTTAAAACTTTCTCTAATATTTTCTACGGGTCTTCTGGCAGTGAGTTTTCTCGGTTTTTCTTTCCTTGAGAAAGTATTTCTCACTTCTTTTGTAAAGTCTCGTCCACATCTTTTGGGCCAAGTCTAGAATCTGTCACAGGTTGCATAGTTTCCGGTGAGTTTACTATGATTCTTATCTTTATTTCCCTAGCACTAAGGTATGATTTTTCCCTGGCCACCTTAAGATTTTTCCTTGTCCGTGGTTTCAGGCAGTTTGACTACGACGTGCCTCGTTTTGTTTTGTTTTCCCTCCATTTGGTGTTGTAATGATCATTAATTCTGAGAAATCCTCAGCCCTTATTTTCGAAGTACTTTTTCTGTCCCATTGTCTCTCTGCTTCCACCTTCCAAGGAACCTGTCACATAAATATACTTTTTGATAGTTCCCTGAGCTCATAGGTATTCTGTTATTTTATTATTAACATTATTATTACAGGATGATTTTCTTTTATTTCTGCTTCAGTCTGGATCATTTCTATCTACCCATTTTGGAGTTCCCTAATTCTTTCCTCAGCTGTGCTGAGACTACTGGTGAACCCATAAAAGGCTTTCTCCACGTCTATTACTGTTCTCATTTCGAGCATTTCCATTAGATTCTCTTTTGTAGTTATCATTTTTCTGCTAAAGTTACCCATCTGATATTGCATGGTGTCCATCCTTTCATTAACACCTTCAACATGCTACTTCCAGTTATTTTAAATTTCTGTCTGATGGTTCCATCTCCTGTATCAGTTCGGTGCATGGCTCTGTGCATTGCAGTGGCTTCTTTTTTCTTGCCTTTTGTGAATGTGTCGTGCACGTTTTTGCTAAAAGGCACACATCTTGTGTACAGGACCTTTGAGGCTGAGGTAAATAGTTTATATGCTTGAAGAGGAGCGTAAGAACTATGCTTTCCCTTCGGTTAAAACTTTAGCTTGGGGATTTGCAGGAATCTACTTCGGAGTTGAGTTTAAGATTCAATGTTGATATGGTTGCCAACAATGTATCCCACACTTCCAATTGCTCAGGCACCAGTTTGCCTTTAGGCTGAGGTTTGGTGTGCCAGAGAACTTTTTTCATTATCTAATTCACCCTGAACTTTAGGCCTTCCCTTGATGGCATGCTTTGAGAATTTTTCCTGTCTCTCTACCAGCAGCATTCCATGGCTACTTGTTACTTGATGCTGCCTGGCCTTGCGGTGGGGAGCAGGTGTATTCTCGCTTCTTCTAATTAAGCTGCAGCTCATGCAGACACCGTGTCTGGGCTTTAGGGCTGTGGTCTACTCAGGGATCTTGGGGTTAATGCTTGGCATAGTTCATGTTCCTGCCCCTAGAATATTTTTTTTCCTGTTCACTTACCCTAGACACTATAGGCTTTCATCATTGCTCTAAGTGGTACAGTGTTCGCTGGCCTTCCTCAAGGAGTTTAAGACCTTTATTATAAAGAGGAAACAGGCAAGGAGAATCTGGGTGGGGCTTACCCCTTTCTGCCGCAGCCCAGCTGCTGTTCTGTTCTGTTCTTTCAGGCTGACACTACAAGGTGTCTCAAGTCCTTCTTCAGGACTCTCCTCAGTCTTTTCTGGGATCACTGGCTAGGTGCATATGGAAGAGCCTGTGAATGGGTGCATGTTCCTGTTCTATTCATACCCTCAGGAATTCTACATTCTCCTGAGAGCCGTCACTTAGTCTCAACCGTTCAATAACGATTTTAGCTGAATTCTTTCCTGCGTCTGGCAGCACCTGTCAAGGTAAGCAAGCGCTCTTGTTCTCTCTCTCCTTGCAAACACTTGTATGTACTTAAATTTCAGATTAGTTGGTTTTTTCCTACAAGCTCAGATCTCTGATGGGTTCCAATAAAGTCATGAATTTGTGGATTGGGCAGCATTTTTGTTGTAAGAGTTGGAGTGATACTTGCTCTAGTTTTCTTCACCTCAAGCAGAAGCCAGAAGTAACGCTGTTCTTCATAAAGTATCCAAATGTCCATTAACAGTCAAATGGATAGATCGCTTATTGTGGCGCATTGCCCAGAGGACTGCTATGTGGCAATGAGAATGAAGGCATTATAACTATGTAAAATAACATGGATCTAACTGGTAAATATGATAGCTAAGAAAGCCAGTCACAAAGGAGTCCATACTGGATAATTCCATTTAGATAAAGTACAGAACTAATCTATGCTCTTAAAACTCAGGAGAGCGATTACCCTTAGAGGGCTAGAGATAAAAATGGAGGGTGAGGGGAGGCTTCCGGGGTACCAGAAATGGTCTGTTTCTTTTAGCATGTGTTGTTTCTATAGCTTTATATTTCTGAAAATGAGAGCTATACTTGCAGAATATCTAGTTTTCTGTATGTACATTATACTTTGTCAAAAATATTTTTAAAGTTATGTATTACTATAATTAAAACATGGATTTATAACTTCCCAAATAGCTAGAGAAAATGAAAGCAGCTAAATCATAATTCAGCAAAAGACAGAAAATTAAGAGAGTTATAAGGAAGCTTATAAAACCCAGCGCTGAAGCCTAAAGACAATCAGATACGGCAATAAATATGAATGCTTACATTTTCCCCCCACTCCAAGATAATATAACACAATAAAGCTCATAGATGTTTTCAATGACATAAAAATGCAAAAGGACTGTAGGTGAGCTTTTTCCTCAGTGATTTCTGCTTCTTGTCTTGAATTATATTGTGCTGTCACAATGATGTTCTAGAGACAGTGTACCCAATCTATTAAATGGTTTATGGATCAAAGATATTCTGAAGGCAGGTAGGAAAGGGCAAGCCAGTGCCTGCAGAAGGCTCAGAATGTTCAGTGGTTCTCCACGTGTCTCTCGAGTTCTTGCACATTTTTAAGGAGATGCATTAACTGTCTCTTGTTTGGGGCTGTCTTTTCTAGGATATTAGTATAACTGTCTCAAAAGAGCTCTCCTTCTGGAACAAAGGGCAAGTGGGTTTACTGTCCACTATAAAATAATTGGCTTCCCCAAACTCAGAATTCCTCTCCTATGATATTTCCTGTTAGTTTGTAGCTGCCTTCCATTCTCTTTGGGTTATCCTATAGGAATTTGGAACTGGAGCAAATGCTGATACTCTGGCTGCTGCAATGTTATGGGTAATAAACTGCTCCTCATCTCTGATTCAAAAGTCTTACATCTTCCACCAACATATATACAACTGTGGCAGGCTGACTTGTTAGAATGTAAGAAAAGAAACATTTCAGAAGCCTTCATGACTCTTAACAGATGGGAATATGAAATATGTTTATTTGAGCAAATACAGTAGCAATGGTGCTGTGGGATATGAAGAATGCCAAGGAAACTGCGTCTGTGAGGATGTGGGGTGAGAAAAGGTGAGTAAAGGAAGGAAAGATCCAGGCAGAAGAAATAGTATGAGTCAGAGTGACATTGTGTGGACAGCAATGGAGAAGGGTGTTTCAATGTCACCCAACAATAGGGTTGTTCCCTTCCTTCCTTCCTTCCTTCCTTCCTTCCTTCCTTCTTTCCTTCCTTCCTTCCTTCCTTCCTTCCTTCCTTCCTTCCTTCCTTCCTTCCTTCCTCCCTTCCTTCCTTCCTCCCTTCCTCCTTTCCTTCCCTTCTTCTTTCTTTCATTCATTATTTTTCATGAAAACAAATCTCACTTTGTTTCCCAGCCTACATTGTCCATGCACTTAGCCTTGCACACTATGACATCCAGCTCTTCAACTGAGGTGATCCTCATTTCTCAGCTTCTGGATTACCTTGAAGTATAAATAAGGGACACCACACTTCAGTACCCTTTCTAATTGAGTAGAAGCCCAGTAGGAAATCAGGGCTGATGTTGTCTTTATCTTGCTTAGCCTTGTTTCTAACACTGCAGCTCAGTAGATTTACCCAATTTGTTTGGGTATACCAATTGGGTATACCCATTATATGTCTACATGGATGTAGTAGAACATATTCTTCTTAGTAAAGTATGTCAAGACTGGAAGAAAAAGAATCCATTGTACTCTGTACTATTATAAAATCACTATTTACTTGCTCATACTTTCATATGAAAGATAAAATACAATTATAGCCCAGGATGAAGGAGAGAAAAGGAGGGTAAATGGAGATTGTTTGGGTGGAGGGAACGGAATTGACTGGATCTCATATTTGGTGCATATGAAATGGGTATATGTCAAATCAGTAAGAGTACAGTGTAAATGTCTTAAAACAGTAATTAAGTAGGTGAACTGAAGGCTATTTTAACAAGTTTGATGTAAGTCTTCCAAATTGTATATATACAACAGCACATTGTAGCCCACAAATGAATTAATGTATATAGTTATGATTTGATAATTCTTTTTTAAAATGAAATATGTATTTTAAAAGGAAAGTTTTACTTTCAATTTAGTGTTTTTTCTATCTGAGGTGTCCATACAATCTTTGATAGAAAAACGACTTCTCAGCAATTGTGAGTATGCCTCATACCCCATTTGAATTCTCTGTGTCAGGAGGGAGAAAAAATGAGAAAAACAAACATAACTCCAGAGTCTTCTAACATAAAAAAGCAAAGAAACACAGCCATCTTTTGCAAAGTAGTAGCCAAAGAAAATGAAAAGAAGAGTTTCCAGGAGCAGTCTAGTGCTCATGTTATACTTTTGCACTTGTGTATGTGTCAGTATAAACCAAAGATGTTTGGACAA
>CAUYTI010047893.1:0-18243 GCA_963575145.1 Galago senegalensis
TGAAATATTTTCATCAAACTGGTTAACATAGACTTTGTGTTATTTACTTAGTTATTGTGTTAAAACATTTATACTCTAGTTCTAGAAAAATTCACTTGTACCCTTGTTAGACAGACCATATAGGTGATCTTTCCAGTCACCCTCCCACCACCCATCTGCCCTTCTCCCCTCCCCCTTCCTTGAATTTGGATATGTTTGATTATCTCTTATGATCTCAGTCTCTGATGTTGTCAAAATATATGAGGTAATATTGATTTTAAAGGGTTTTGAAAGGATTAAATGAGGTAAAAGTCAGAACAACTAACATGGCACCTGGCACATTGAGAGTTAAGAATAAATTATTGCTATTATTGTCATGTAAATAAAAGAGTCAGGAATAGGGCAGCTTCTGTGGCTCAAAGGAGTAGGCCCCATATACTGGAGGTGGCAGGTTCAAACCCAGCTCCGGCCCCCAAAAAAAGAGTCAGGAATAATACTTGGCAGTCACTCAATAATTAGTTTCTGTGCCCTTGTTAAAGGTCACAGCAATAATAGTAATGTTAGGAAAAGATGCTAGATATTTTGTCTCTGTCCACAACTCTCCCCCTAACCCAATCCTAAGCCATAACATAGGTCAAAGCCAACCCTATTTCCAACTCTGTGCCAATCTCTATTTGAACTCTAACCCTAACCCTGATTCTAGCTCAACTCTGATCCCGACCCTAAACCAAACTATACCCCCAATCTTATTCTCAATTCTGTCCCAGTTATTTTAGTGTTCTCCAGAGAAACAACCAATAGGATGGAAATTTCTCTCTCTAGAGAGAGAAAGAAATGTTTATTATAAGGAACTGGCTCACTTGATTATAGAGGCTGGCAAGTCCCAGTATCTGCAGGGTGAGTTGGCAAGATGGAGACCCAGGAGAGCTGATGGTGTAATTCTATTCCAAAGACTGACAGATGTAAAATCCAGGAAAACTGACGTTTTAGTTCGAAGGCCATTAGGCAGGAAGATTCTCTCTTATCTGGATGACAGTCAGCCTCTTTGTTCTATTTAGGTCTTCAACTGATAGGATGAGGACCATTCCCATAAAGCATTCAATCTGCTTTTACTCAGTCTACCAACTTAAATGATAATCTCATCCAAAAACACTCTCATAGAAACAATCAGAATGTTGTTTAGTCAAATATCTGGGCACCCTAGGGCTCAGTCAGTTTGACACATAAAACTAATAATCACACCAACCTTATCCTTAACTCTATCCCCAGTGATATCTCTCGGCCTTAACCCTCAGCCTACACTCACCATAACAATTATTATTAAATATTCAATATGTGCTAGGTACTATTACTCAGCTTTCTTCTTTATAAGGGGAGCACAGATCCCACCCTAGGCACCAAAATTTTTAATCCGAGTGCTAGATCCACATCCTAAAGAAAGTCAACCTCTTTCTTTATCTCTGGAATATAGACTTAAAAGAGAGGAGTGGTTATAAAATATTTCCATTCAGGTAACAGCCCAGTATAATTAGTACCTGCTTTTGGTGTGACGAGCAGACATACAGACAGCATTGCATTTGTTGGTCCTGTTCAGTAGGGTCCTTGTCATATTAAGAGGGCCACTGACAGATTCCTGGACACAATACTCCAGAATTATGAATTTGAATTTGAATTATGAATTTTTAATTCATAAAATAGAGATTTGAGGATCATTGGGAGTTGAAAATATGTGTCAACATTCTTACTCATATAGTTCACTTAGGTTCCTGCCAGATTCTTGTCCCAGATTTATCCCATATGATGAAAAGGAAACTTTCTGATTTCTAGAAAGATTCCTATGGAATCAAATAATGTTAGAACTGAAAGGGATGATTATCTTATTTGGTGGTTCTCAACTTTAAAATCACTGATTGCCTGGGTCTCCTCTCAGACAAAATGATCTACCTCTGGGTATTGGTACTTTAAGTAATAGTCTGCTAGCAATACCATTGCAAAATGGTTCCACCGATCTAGCCCAAATCCCTCATTTTATGGATAAAGAAAGAGAGGATAAAATTAGACATGTAAGCTCAAACCAGCACGCAATGTCTCATGACTCCTACTCTGGTGCTTTTGTCTGGACACCACACCTCTTCTCTCCTTAATTCCTCAGATTTATAACCAAAGACCAAGGGGACCATCTAGGACCCATCTTAGCACCTTCGCAGTGAATGGTACTTTACAATGAATGGTACCAGCTTAAAGGCTCTGTCCCAGATAGTTCTTATTCAGAGAAGGAGATGCACTGTGGCAGAAACAATTCTCTACTAACCCATTTGGAACAATAAAAAAATAAATCCTAGTCCACCAAGCTTGACTAGACAGCTGAAGGTTGCTCTCACTTGGTACTGACCTTGTAAAGATGGATTGCAATTTTGGGGAGTCAATATTATTTTGTTTTTTTCCCTTCTGGGCACTTAGAGTTCATATTCAATGAGGAGAGTTCTGGGAATTATAGTTCCAATGCTATTAACATCTGTTTTATTCTCCTGCCTTTCTGCTCAACTCCCTTTTTTTCTAATTTTTAAAAGATTTTAAGATTTTTAGGGAACTTATACCAAATGAATCATTATTTCAAAATAAGTAACTGAAATTCCCCTTAAGTTCTGATTTGATGTACTTAGAAAACATGGAAGCCTCTGAAACAGACCAGCGAGGCAGCATGTGCATTTCCCATGGGTAATGTTTCTTCTTCACTACCCAGAGAGGGCAAAGGAGTTTCTGCACTTATTTAGTCATTCCTTCCAATGTTCCTCCTAGGTCTAGGGAATTTGGTTGACATTTAGGGGAAATTAAGGTGAATTAACCTCAGCACTAGACTTTAAGAAACTTTAATCTAATGGGGGAGTGTGGCTATTCGAATATCCTCAAAGGAATTCGATTGTGTATGGTAGGGTAGCCCATACCCTACCATACACAAACTTTAATCTAATGGGGGAGTGTGGCTGTTCGAATATCCTCAAAGGATCCGATTGTGTATGGTAGGGTATCCCATACCCTACCATACACAATCGGATCTTCCCTCAAGAGGCTACAGTAGAGGTCCAGGGATGAGTAGGGTTATCTCCAGTTGAGGTTAGGAGTAGGTTCCATTGATGATTTGACATTTTAGTTGAGTCTTGGAAAATTGATGTGATTTAGACAGAAAAGTACATGAATCATGTGGCAACGGAACAGCAGGAACAAAGAAAGACAAAAGGGAGGGAGAGGGGTGTGGTGTGTGTGTGTGTGTGTGTGTGTGTGTGTGTGAGATGTTGGGGGTTATGCTTGGTTTTAACATGATAGGCAGGAGAGAGCATCTGAAACAATTTAAGGTAGCTCTCATGGACACATAAATGTTGAAATGGGTATTAATGACTGTTCCACTTCCTCAATAGTACAGATTAGAAAGTAATAATATTGATGATCACTATCATCATCAGTTGAACTTAACTTTCATGCATGTTTTCTATAGGCAGTTACTGAACTACATGCTTTACGTGGTTTTTCTCTTCTCGTTGACTTCTTACAATATTCCTTGGGGATAAGTAATAGTATCCCAGTCTTCCAGATGAGGAAACTAAGGCTCAGAGGTGGGTAACCCAGAGTAGGCAGAGCTGGATTTGAATCACAGGCTACACTCTTTCCATTGCTGGGAGTGTAGCCTGTGTGTTCAGAGAGAGCGCTGGTTTTGTTAGGGGAGGCAGAGAGGGCACATTCATTTTAGATATGTTGACTTTGAGGTTCCGTGGAGACCTCCAGCAGGAGAGGTGGGTTTGGAGCTGGAGGAAGAAATAATTTGAAAGAACAAGAGTTTGTTTCCGAAAGCTGCATCCTAATGTTGGCAGATTCAGAACACCAGTCACATTGACTTGCCCTGTAGAATTTCCAGATGGGAATTCTAGCAGCTCACCGGCCAGGGCTGCTCCTTACTATGTGTACGGCTTGCCAGACCCATCTTCCAGAGCTGCATTCAGGGTTTGGTTTTATTTTTTATTTTCATATTTTGACATGTATCAGCTCCTTTCTCTTGCAAGTGTGTTCTCAGTTGTGTCTTCTTTAATCTGAAGGGGTTTGCAACTTCTTGTCCCTTTACTGGCTGCCAAGATTTACCTCTGAGAGGTATCAAGCTGTTCAGCATTGGCTAGAACAAGCTCTCCTGACCGTCAGCCTAGCAGCGAAAAAGCCTCAAGAGCGGAAGATGTCAAGCATGTATCTGGGGGAGAAGATAGTTTCTTTCCGGCAGGTGAGAAGACCAGAGGGAAGAAGGGAGTTTTTTTTTCTTTTCTTTTTTTTAAGTGCAGTTTTTGGCTGGGGCTAGGTTTGAATCCACCAGCTCCAGCATACAGGGCCAGGGCTGGTGCCCTACTCCTTTGAGCCACTCAGGGAGGCGTCAAAGGTGCCTCCCCCAAGCAGGGAGCTTTGGTTGCCTGGGTAAGCATTTGTGCCTCGGGTAGAAAAGAGAAGTTCAGAGAAGCTTCCTTGCCTGGTTTGAAGTTGCATCTTCTGCTGATCTCATCCACCCTCATCTTACTTCTCTCCTAATACCTCCAACTCTAAGTCCCCTGTCACTTCCTGGCTTTGAGTAGCAGTGTTGCTATAGGAATGTCTGACCAGTGGGGAAGCAGAGGCAGAAGGTGGAGAAAACATAATCAAAGACTTGCAGCCTGCCCGAGAACACAAAATTCACATTTTCCTATAAGGCAGAAAACCCCCTCAAAACAAAAAACACCTTAATGAAGGGATCTGAGGGTTGAAGTCTGAATTAATCTTCTATTGCTTCTGCCACTAATTTCCTCAAAGTTAGTGGCTTAAAACAATATCTCTTTATTAGATCACAGTTTTTGCTGGAAGTGTAAGTAGGTTCTCATGGGTTCTCTGGTTAGAGTCTTAAAAGGCCAAAAATCAAGCTTTGGTCAGATGGGCCCTTATCTGCCGATTCTGGGAAGGACCTCGTTCCTTGCTGCTATGGGACTGAAGTCCCTGTTTCTTTTCTTGCTCTCAGCCAAAAGCCACCCTTAGCTCCTACAGCAGTGTTTTTCAGACTTTTTATCTCATGGCACACTTGAACCTGTAGTTAAACTTCCATGGCACACTCGAATTACCTTGATCCAAAAAAGTAAAAGAAAGAGTATTGTTACTGTGCTTTGAACATCTTCTGAAAATACTGTAATCAACGATCTTCAAAAATTTTGGTGGCACCTCTAAGATCCTGTCATGACACAGTGTTTGAAAATCCCTATTGAAAATCAGTGCTACAGGTTTCCTACGTTCCTTTCCACGTTACCTCCATCTTCCAGGCCAGCAATGGCGTATCAAATCCTGCCTGTGCTTCAAATCTCTGCCTTCTGCTAGAAGCTGGAGAAATGCTCTGCGTTTAAAGGGCTCACATGATTCAATGGGCCCACCTGGATCATCATTTTCTGCCATATGTCTTAGTTTCCTAGGCCGCCTTAGCAAGCTGGGTGGCTGTTATGGTTGGAATGCATTTCCCTAAATTCACATGCTGGAAAAGTAATCCTCTCTTGATAGAGGTAGGTGCGACCTTTTAAAGGTGATTGGGGCCTGAGAGCTCTGCCCTCGTACATGGATTAATGTCATCAGGGCATGGGTTAGTTTCCCTGGGGCTCTGATCCTGGTGACAGGATGAGTTTGGGCCCCTTCCCTCGTTTTCATGTGCATGCTCTCAGGTTCTCTCGCTCTTTGACTTTTGCCATGTGAGATGCAGCAAGAAGGCCCTTGGGAGATACAAACCCCTTGACCTTGGACTTCTCAGCCTCCAGAACTGCAAGAAACAAATTCTTTATAAATTACCCACTTTCAAGTATTCTGTTTTAGCAGCCAACAGCACACCAAGATTGTGGCTTAAACAACAAAAATGTTATTGCCTCACAGTTCTGAAGACTGGCAATCTGAAATGGAGGAACAGACCTTCCTTGATGTACAATGGGGTTATGTCCTGATAAACCCATCTTAAATTGAAAATATCATAAGTCAAAATATGTTTAATACACTTCACCTACCTGCTGAACATCAAAGCTTAACCTGGTCTACCTTAAATGTGCTCAGAACATATACATAGCCTACAATTGGGCAGAATCATAAGGCAAAGCCTTTTTTATAATAAAGTATTAAATATCTCATGTAATTTATTGGAATATCATACTGAAAGTGGAAAAGAGAACAGTTGTATAAATACTACAAGTACAGTAGGACTTCTACTGAATGTATATCACTATTGGATCATCATAAAGTCAAAAAATCCCATCACTAGGTATTTACATAGAAGAACAAAAATCATTTTATCACAAAGACATTTGCACTAGAATGTTTATTGCAGCTCAATTCATAATTGCTAAGTCATGGAAGCAACCCAAACACCCATCAACCCAGGAATGCATTAAGAAGTTGTGGTATATGTATACCATGGAATACTATTCAACCATAAAAAGATGGAGACTTTACATCTTTTATGTTTACTTTGATTGGACATAGTTGAAACACATTCTTCTTAGTAAAGTATCTCAAGAATGGAATAAAAAAATGAAAAAATGTAACGGCCTAAATTGGGCAAATGGCCGTATATCCCAGGGTTGGCGGTTACAAACCCGCCCAAGGGCCGGAAAACATTATGGACAGTTGGAAAAAAAAAATGCAACACTGGTAACTCAGTAGATAGGGCACTGGCCGTATATGCCAAGGTTGGCAGGTTCAAACCCAGCCCAGGGCAGCTAAACAGTAATGACAATTGGAACAAAAAAATAGCTGGGTGTTGTGGCAGGCACCTGTGGTCCCAGCTACTTGGGAGGCTGAGGTAAGAGAATCACTTAAGCCCAAGAGTTGGAGGTTGCTGTGAGCTGTGATGCCATAGCACTCTACTGAGGGTGACGTAGTGATACTTTGTCTCAAAAAAAAAATGAAAAAAAATATCCAATGTACTAAATATACCAATATATAATCACGTACACATTCATACGAATGATCAAACACAAATAGAGCCTAGCAAGGGGGAGGGGAGAAGAGGGGAGGGGTGATTGGTGGGAGGAGGAGGGCATTTGCTGGGATCTCACCTAATGTGCACAATGCAAGGGTGTAGTTCAAAATGACTAAGAGTAAATTTTAAATATCTTACCATAAAAAATAAAAGTAACTGAGGTGATGGCTATGTTAATCAGTTTGATTTAAGCATTCCACATGGTATATCAAATCATCACATTGTACCACATAAATGTATACAGTTATTATTTTTAATCAGAAATTAATAAAAAGGATTATAAGTTGAACAGTCCTGAGTCAGGGACCATCTGTATTGGCAAGGTCAGTCCCTTCTGAGGTGCATGAGGGAATGATCCGTCCAGGCCTTTCCCCTGGGCTTGTAGCTAGATCACTATCTTCATTTTCACCTGGCATTTCCCTTCTGTGTGTCTCTGTGTCCAAATTTCTGTTTTTGTCAGGACACCAGTCCTATTAGATTTGAGTTCACCCTCATGACCTCATCATAACTAATTACATCTGCAACAACCTTATTTCCAAACAAGGCCACATTCTGAGATACTGGAGGTTAGGGCTTTCACATTTAAATTCTAAAGGGGGACACAATAGCACTATAAAACATGACATCATTATGACAGTGACATCTTATTTGCCCACATTTGAAGAGGAGGGCCTTGGCCAAGGGTGAGGTCATTGGAGCTCATTCTTAGAATTCTTGCTGTCATATAGACCTTGAGCCAGGGTATGCTCCTTGGTAGGGATGTAGGGACAGCCATGGTGAACAAAAGGGAGATGGCTGCCTGTCACGAGAACAGCCACAGTGGAGTGCAGGGGTGAAGGCCAGGAGTGACAGGCTGTGAGTGATCAGGAAGTGAAAAAAATGCAAACTGTTCCACTCACCAAAAGAAGGACAGGAGGTGAGAAGGGAGGGAAGTTGAGTTGAATGATGTTTCCACCAAAGTCCAAGAGACCTGAGCTTGTTTGTTGTCTGGAAATGGGCAGAGAGGACTTGCAGCCAGCTGAAGCCTTGCAGCCCCCGATGCCTTGCAGCAGTTTCTGGTTGTCCACATGCCCCCTTTTATGGAAACTTGGCTGAGTACCACGTAGGGGATTTTGTACAATTCCACACATTATGAACTGGCCTTTGCAAGTAGACTTGTGTGCATTCTGGCTGAGTTACAGTTCCTTGGAGACCTGTATTTGCTTCCTTGTGTCCCTGTAACTCTTAGTCTTAATATCGCAGCAATGCATTTCTCTTTGGTTTCTAATTTCCTGGTTCTTTTAAAGTTTTATATGCTTCTCTGAGAAGGAAAGTTTGCTAGAATCTCGAAATAGTTTTGGCTACTACTGATTGGGATGATACGACCACCCTGTCAGAAGCGTGCGCATACCTTGCTCCTCATTCCCCTTCTGCGAGGTAGACCCTCCACTTCACCAGTGGGGAAACTGGTTCTCGGAAGGCTTCAGGGCTGTGGCTGAGGTCCCAGAGCTAATGAGTAGTGATGCTCTAGCTCTGTCACCACTCCGGCTTAGTCCTTATAGTCACGTTAAACCCTTTCTCTTCTGAGGGTTGGCAATTTTTTTTTTAAATGCTATTTTTCCAAGATGTACTTGGAACAGTAAGTGTTATATGAAAACAAAACCACAGCATTCACCTTCTATTCCTCTCCCAGCTCCTAAGTTTTTGGTTTCCTAGCTCAGCTATTTGAGAAATTACGTGTACCTAATAAAAAAAATTCATCTCCACCCAGAATAATTCATTGCCAGCAAAGAACAATACAGAGACATCTCAGCCAGCATGGCTTTTTCCAAAGGTCACACATGGATGTCCAGGGATTTGTGATGGACACAGTGCCCAAGGCAAAACATCACATTTGCTCCTCTTCTCTTTCTGAATGCATTTCATCATGAAAAGGTTTGTAAGTCTCCATCTGCTGATGTACAGTGGTCTGCTCCCCCCATGGAGGCCCTGGTTCCATTGCCAAGGAGGGCTGTGGATCTTAGGAGGTATTTCAAGGCAGCGTGACAGAAGCAGAGACCCAGAGCAATTGGAATTCAGGGTTTGGGCATGAAGAAACAGCAGATATGGTCAGCAGATTTTCTAGGCTTGAGAAGCAATGAATTCTGCCAGGAGTAAGAGTGCTTTGGAGAACTGTGGAGAGAAAATCACAAGTTCACTGGACTTTAAAGGCAGCGTAGGAGTTTTCCAGGTGTGTAGGAGGTAGAAAGTGGCTTTGCGGGCACAGGCAACATACGTAGGTTTAAATGTCAATGCTTGTGATGCCAAGTAAAAGTGACAATAATGATCGCACCACACCCATAATAATAAACACACTTGCTTATAACTTATGTATGTCAGGGTACATTAATTAATTATATTCTAAGCACATTCATTATTTCAATTTACATATTCTTTTTTTTTTTTTTTTGAGATAGTGCCTCAAGCTGTTGCCCTGGGTAAAGTGCCATGGCATTACAGCTCACAGCAACCTCCAACTCCTGGGCTCAAGCGAGTCTCTTGCCTCTGCCTCCCAAGTAGCTGGGACCACAGGCGCCCGCCACAACGCCCGGCTATTTTTTGGTTGCAGCCTTCATTGTTGTTTGGAGGGTCCGGGCTGGGGATTCGAACCTGCCACCTTAGGTGTACGTGGCTGGCGCCTTAGCCAGTTGAGCTATAGGCACCGAGCCAGAAATCTTTTTTTTTTTTTTAGACAGAGCCTCAAGCTGTCCCCCTGGGAGCTATAGGCGCCAAGCCAGAAATCTTCATAAAATCTTTCTCCAGGCCAATATCTTCAAGTGTTCTCCTCACACTTTCTTCAAGGATTTTTATTGTGTCATGCTTTAGATTTTAATCTTTTATACATCTTGAATCAATTTTTGTAAGTGGTGAGAGATGCAGGTCTAGTTTCAGTCTTTTATGTGTGGTTATCCATTTCTCCCAACACCATTATTGAATAGTGATTCTTTTCCCCAGCGTATGTTCTTGTTTGGTTTATCAAAGATCAGGAGGATATAGATACTACTTTTATCTCATGATTTTCTATTCAGTACCAAATGTCAATGTCTCTATTTTTTTATGGGACAAAGTCTCACTTTGTTCCCTTGGTAGAGTGCCATGTGGTCGTAGCTCATAGCAACCTCAAACTCTTGGGCTCAAGCGATTCTCTTGCCTCAGCTTCCCAAGTAGCTGGGACTATAGGCACCTGCCACAATGCCTGGCTATTTTCAGAGATAGGGTCTTCCTCTCGTTCAGTCTGGTCTCGAACCCATGAGCTTAGGCAATCCACCCACTTCTACCTTCCAGAGTGCTAGGATTACAGACACGAGTCACCATGCCTGACCTAATGTCTCTACTTTTGTGCCAATACCATGCTGTTTTGATCATTATGGCTTTGTAGTAGAGCCTAAAGTTTAGTACGGTGATATCCCTGGCTTCATGTTTAGTACTAAGAATTGCCTTGGGATTTTTCTGATTCCATACAAAACAAAGAATTACTTTTCCAAATCTTGAAAGTATGATGATGGTATTTTAATGGGGATTGCATTAAATGCATAGATTGCTTTGGGAAGTATAGACATTTTGACAATGGTGATTCTTCCCAGTCATGAGCATGGTTATGTTCTTCAATTTATTGATATCTTCTGCTATTTCTTTTCTTAGAGATTTGTAATTTTTCTTTGTACAGGTACTTGACCTCTTTTGTTAGGTATATTCCTAGGTATTTCAATTTTTTTTAAGCTACTGTGAAGGGAATTATGTCCTTGATTAGCTTCTCATCTTGGCTATTATTGGGATATACAAAGGCTAATGATTTGTAGACATTGATTTTATATCCTGAGACATTACTGTATTTTTTGATCACTTCCAGAGATTTTTGTGGTTGAGTGTTTGGGGTTCACTAAACATAAGTTCATATTGTTGGCAAAGAGTGAGAGTTGGACCTTTATTTCCTTCACTTGTCTGATTGTACTGGCTAGAACTTCTAGCACTATGTTGAGTAGTAGTGATGACAGAAGACAACCTTGTCTGGTTCCAGTTCTAAGTGGAAAAGCTTTCAGTTTTACTCCATTCAGTATAATACTTGCTGTGGGTTTATTTTAGATGGCTTCAATCATTTAATAAATGTAACAGCTATGGCTATATTCTTTAGTGTTCTAATTAGAAAAGCATGCTGAAGTTTTTCGAATGCTTTTTCTGTATCCATTGAGAGTATCATGTGGTGTATGTTTTTGCTTCTGTTGATATGGTGAATTATATTTATGGACTTGTGTATGTTAAACCATCCTTGTATCCTTGGATGAAGCCTACTTGATTGTGATGGAACGATTTTTGTAATGAGTAGCTCTCATCTATTGGCTATGATTTTACTGAGAATTTTTGCATCTATATACATTAGTGAAATTGGTGTGAAGTTCTTGTTTTTAGTTGAGTCTTTTCCTTGTTTTGGTATCAGGGTGATGTTTATTTCGTAGAACAGGTTGGGAATATTGCTTCCTTCTCAATTTTTTGGAATAATTTCTGCAGTATGAGTATAACCCTTTCTTTGAGGGTTAGATAGAATTCTGGTGTGAATCCATCTGGACCAGGGCTTTTTTTTTGTTGGGAGATGTTTTATTGTTTCTTTGATCTCAATTTTTGAAATTAGTCTGTTCAAGTGATCTATTTCTTCTTGATTAAGTCTAGGGAGAGGTTGTGATTCCAAGTATTGATCTGTTTTCTACACATTGTCAAATTTCTGGGCACAGAGGTTCTTGTAGTAGTCAGAGATAATCTCTTGTATCTCTGTGGCATCTGCTGTTGTTTCCCCTTTATCATTTCTGATAGGGTTACTAGAGATTTTACTTTTTTCTTTCTAGTTAATCTGGCCAAAGTTTTATCAATTTTATTTATTTTTTCAAAAAACCAACTTTTTGTTGCATTAATTTTCTGAATGATTCTTTTCTTTTCAATTTCATTAATCTCTGATTTAATTTTGGTTATTTCTTTTCTAATGTTGGGTTTGGGATTAGATTGTTCCTCCTTTTTCAATTCTATAAGACGATTTTCGTGAGTTTGTTAATGTGCTTTCTTTATGATTTTTGAGTATAGGTATCTAATGCAATAAATTTCCCTCTTAAGGCTGCTTTTACTGTATCCAACATGTTTCTGTTTAGAGGATCTGCCCAGTTCTTTCAGAGAGTTGTTAAACTCCCTGGCTTTTATGAAGTTAAGGGATATTGTATTGCTCAGACCCAACATGATCTGTTTCATAAATCTGGGAGCATATAAGTTGGGTGCATAAATATTTAAAATTGAAATTTCTTCCTGTTGTATTGTTCCTTAGACTAGTATGAAGTGTCCATCTCTGTCTTTCTTAACTTTAGTTGTTTTAAATCCAGGTACATCTGAAAATAAGATTGCACCCCCTCCTTTCTTCTGATTTCCATTTGCTTGAAATACTGTTTTCTATCCCTTGACCCTGAGTCTCAATTTGTCCTTGAAGGCTAGGTGTGTCTCCTGGAGACAGCATATAGATGGCTTGTGCTTTTTGATTCAATCAGCCAGCCTGTGCCTCTTCAGTGGTGAATTCAATCCATTGACATTTATTCAGAGAATTGATAAGTGTGGTGGAGTTCTATTCATCTTATTTTGTGAAAGTGCATTGTGTAGTTTTATTCTCTGCACCACTGTGAAAGCTAAGTTTTACCTTTAGCTTCTGGGTGTTTACTTTGCTGGTAGTTCATTGTGATGGTCAGTGTTAGGAATAGGTCTAAGTATTTTTTGTAGAGGTGGTCTTGTTATGACAGATTTCCTCAGTACTTGTATATCTGCAAAAGATTTGATTTTGCCATCAATTTTAAAGGTTAGTTTAGCAGGATCCAGAATTCTGGGCTGGAAATTGTTTTGTTTAAGAATTTTGAAGGTGGATGATCATGCTCTTCTGGTTTGGAAGATTTCATTTGAAAAGTCTGCTGTCATCCTAATGGCTCTGCCTCTGTCAGTCAGTTCATGCTTACTCCTGGCTGCTTGCAGAATTTTTTCTTTCATCTTGATTTTGGACATGTTCATTACAATGTGTCTTGGAGAGGCTCTGTTTGAGTTGAGATGATCTGGGATTTGATATCCATCTGAAAGGAGTATGTTGGGGTCTTTAGTAAAACTTAGGAAGTTTTCATTTATGATAGTCTCCAGGAGGGCTTCCATTCTTTTTAGAGAAGATTCTTTCGGGAATCTCTACTATTCTTATGTTTGAATGCTTCATGGAGCCCTGTATTTCTCTAAGCGACTTTTCTGCTTTTACTCTCCTTTTCTGACTTTTTGACTATCTAGGTTAACTTGGAAATTTTATCCTCTAGCTCAGAGGATCTTCCTTGTCCATGGTCTGACCTATTTTTGATACTTTCTACTGCATATTTACATTCCCTGATTGTCTCCTTCATTTCCTTAAGCTCTGTCATATCCTTTCTACGTTCTACAAATCTCTCATTTGACTTTTGGAACTGTCTTTCCATTTTCTCATCCATTCCTTTTATTGTCTTTATCATTCATATTTTAAATTATCTTACTGTTAGTCAGTCCATTAATTCTTTATAGGTAAACTTCTGGCATAGGTGCCACATGTTCCCTTGGGGGAGTTGCCCTCTTTGTTTTTGAATGTTGTGTGAGTTTTTCTTTCTTTCTTTTTTTTTTCTCCTTAGAGACAGAGCCTTACTTTGTTGCCCTCATTAGAGTGCTGTAGCATCACAGCTCACAGCAACCTCCAGCTCTTGGGCTTAGGCAATTCTCTTGCCTCAGCCTCCCGAGTAGCTAGGACTACAGGCGCCTGCCACAATGCCTGGCTATTTTTTTGTTGCAGTTTGGCTGGGGCCAGGTTTGACCCTGCCACCCTTGGTATATGAGGCTGGCGCCCTACTCACTGAGCCACAGGTGCCACGTGAATTTTTCTATTGGTTCCTCCTTATGTGTACTTTCTTCTTGTTCACCTCTTTGTTCTCCTTTTTATTTCTTGCTTCCTCCTTTGCTTCAAATTACCTTTTCTATCCTTCTGGTTTCTTCCCTTTGCTAGGTCAAAGGGAACAGAAGGGTAAAGTGTAAGCAGTGAGAAAGAAGAGGAAATAAAGATAGAAGAAAAGAGAAAAAGAAAAGAAAAAATGGAAGGGGATGAAAGAAAAGAATTATAGAACCTGAGAGAATCAGGACAGAAAGGGAGAATGAGAGTGATAGAAGAAATGGTTTTGAATGACATGGTGTTAAGTCCATGCCTGTAATTCTAGGATTTTGAGAGGCTAGGGTGGGTGGGTTCCTTGAAGTCAGGGGCTCCTTACCACTTTGAGCAAAGCTAGCTCTTCCTTTGCCAGAAGTAGGAAGATAAAGAGAACAAAAACAGGAAGGAAAAAATAAATAAAAATATAAGAAATAGAATAATTGTATAGTGTGAGCTTGCCAATACTGTCTTACTGAAGCCAAAGGGAGAAGGGCTTCTTAGACCATGATCTCATGTCCTCCTTGAGCCAGACTACTGCTGTGACCTCCCCACCAGACCACAGTCATGCTACCCTAACAGTAGGCAACAAAGAAAAGATGAAAAAGGCTAGGAAAATAATAATAGTAACAAAATAGGAATGCATAAAGAAAATTTAAAATATGGTTGTATCAAATAAAGGAGAAAGAGGGAAAAGGAAAAAGGGAAATAGAGAAGAAAGCAAAAAAGGAGCTGTTGCTTGAGTGATTTATGTGGGAAAGATAAGGAAATTAGAACAGTCTCTATTAAAAGAGAGAATGAAGAGGAGGGGAATAGAATCAATGAGGCTAAAATACCTTGATGAAAAATAAAGGAGTCCTTGCTCTTGATGAAAGGAAAAATAGAAGTTAGGAATAGAATCAACCAATGAAAGTAGGAAAAATAAAACACAATAAACACTCAAAGAGCCAAAAACAGCAGCAACCTCAGTTGCATAGAAAAGAAAACTGAAATAAAATAAGTAAAAACAAATAAAATACTAAAAGAATTTATATATAGTGGAAGGGACCAACTTTAATAGTGGTTTAATAAAACCAACTTTTATAGTGTTTTTTTTTTTTTTTTTTTAGGATTTGGAGAACATAGCTGGCAACCTCTATGGTCTTCATTCCTAACTTAGTTGCCCTGGGTGATCGTCTGATGGTCTGCTGAGCATTCAGACCCTGCCAAGTTGGGATCTTAAAATTCTCCAGAATCCTTCAGGGGCAGATGCCCCCTGACATAAGTTCCCCTGGGGTGTGGGAATCCCTCTGCCTGCCCCAAGAGTGGAGTTCTGATCCCGGCATGTGGAATTAAGACAGCCATGCTTTAGGCCTCTGGTTAGACCTTCTCACAACCTTCCTATAATAGTAGATGCCTGGTCTCTGAGACCCTCTCAGTATGGCTGCCTTCTGCTCCATGAGCTATGCCTCAAAGGAAGTTCCCCATGGCAGGTATGGCTTGGTTCTCTGTTTTTCCCTAGTCGTTCTAAGAGAACTCAACTGAACTATCCTTCTGGTTTGTCATCTTGCTCCTCCCCTCCCTTTTTTAAATTTCAAAAAATTAAGGTGTAGAAATACTTTTGATAATATTGATCACTTTTGTAACCATTTAGCTATTCTACAAATGCACTTTACACCTTCACTTACACAATGTTGGTTCAGGTTGTCCTTTCTGAGAATTGTTGCCTGTAATAGTGATTGTGGGGTCTACCTCAAGGACATGAGAATTTATCCATATGATTATTCAGATGATTTCAGATTTGAGACTAATCTATATGTAAATTATTCTCTCAGCTTTTGTAAGTGAAGATAAGCCATAGAACATTCTTAGAGTCATTAGATAACAAATTAGGTAGGACACTATATATTTAATGATTTCCCTGTAAAAATCTACTTTTCAAAGTATTTTGCATCATGTTTAAACAAGCAATTCTTCAAATAACAAATCAACTATCTATTTAGAATCATTAGGGAGAATCAATTTAGGGAGTTTTTAAAACCCTTTTTCATTCTACTGTAAATTGACAAATTATAATATTTGTGGGATGCAAAGTGAGGTGTGGATATATATACACAAAATACAATGGTTAAATTAAGCTAATACATTCATCACCTCACATACTTATTTTTTTCTGATGAGAACATTTCAAAATTATTAGCAATTTCAAAATGTATAATACAGTATTATTAACTATAGTCATCATGTATGCAGGATATTCTTTATTTTTTTATTTTTTTTGAGACAGAGCCTCAAGCTGTCCCCCTGGGTAGAGTGTTGTGGCATCACAGCTCACAGCAACCTCCAACTACTGGGCTCAAGTGATTCTCCTGCCTCAGCCTCCTAAGCAGCTGGGACCACAGGTGCCCGCCACAATGCACGGCTATTTTTTGGTTGCAGCTGTCATTGTTGTTTGGCGGGCCCAGGCTGGATTCGAACCTGCCAGCTCAGGTGTATGTGGCTGGTGCCTTAGCCACCTGAGCCACAGGTGCAGAGCCAGGATATTCTTTAAAATTTTAATTTTTCCTATGTAATGGAAACTCTCTACCCTTTGACCCACATCTTTCTGTTTATGCCAACCCAACCTTTGTAATCACCGTTTGACTCTATATTACTATGAGTTATTTGTCTTCCTATATCTAGCTTCCTTCACTTAATATAATACTCTCAATCTTCATCTGTGTTGTCACAAATGACAGAATCTCCTTCCTTTTTAAAGCTGAATAATATTCCATTATGTATGCGTACCGCATTTCTTCATTCATCCTTTAGTAGACATTGAGGTTGGTTCTATAACTTGCTACTGTGAATATTGCTACAGTAAACATAAAATATAGAAATATTTTTGACATGATACTTCCAAATCCTTTAGCTATATAGCCAGAAGTGGGATTTGTGGATCATGTGATAATTCTATTTTTAGAATAGAACTATTTTTGAGGAATCTCCAATTTCTATATTGTTTTCCATAGTGGCTATTCTAATTTATATTCTTAGCAACAGTGTGCAAGGGTTCCCCTTTTTTCCACATCATCTCAAACATTTATCTTTTTTTTTTTTTAATTTCAAAATATTACAGTGGTACAAATGTTTTTGGTTTTATGGATCATTTGTATTATGCTTGAGTCATGGTTAAATTGTGCCCATCACTCAGGTTGTGGTCATTGCACACATATGAAGAAATACTTAACATCACTAATCATCAAGAAGATGCAAATTAAAACTTATTCCTAGTTGGAATAGCTTTTCTTGAAAAGTCTGGTGTGGGCCTAGAGAGAAAAGGTTTCTTATACACCGTTGGTGGAACTACAAATTAGTACAACCTCTATAGAAATCAGTATAGAAATTCCTCAAATAGTAGACCTACTATTTGATTCAGTAATCCCACTGCTGGGCATTTGCCCAAATGGAAAGAAATCATTTTATCAAAAAGACAGTTGTACTTTAATGTTTATTTCAACAGAATTTATAACTGCAAAGATATTGAATCATCTCAAGTATCATCAGTTCATGAGTGGATTAACAAAGATAGTATATGTGTACTATGGAATGCTACTCAGCCATGAAGAAGGATGAATTAATGACTTTTGCAACAATTTGGGTGGAACTGGAGATGATTATCTTTTTGATAATAACCAGTCTGACAGGTGTGGTTTTAATTTGTATTTCCCTTATTTGTATGCCAATGTCCATTCAGACCCTTTGCTTATTTTTCAATCAGATTATTTGTTTTCTTGCTTTTGAATTTGAGTTCCTTATATATTTTGTAAATCAACCCCTTACCAGACATATGCCCAGTAAATGATTTTCTCCTAATTTGTGGGTTGTTTCTTTGCTTTGTTAATTGCTTCCTTCACTGTGTAGAGACTTTTTAGCTTATGTAATGTCATTTGTTTTATTTCTGCTTTGTTGCATGAGTTGTGGGGGTTAACATGGTGCATCATTATAGATTTGCATATATTGCCTATAGCTCAACTGGCTAAGGCGCCAGCCATGTACACCTAAGGTGGCGGGTTCGAATCCCCAGCCTGGGCCCGCCAAACAACAATGATGGCTGCAACCAAAAAATAGCCGGGCGTTGTGGCGGGCGCCTGTGGTCCCAGCAACTTGGGAGGTGGAGGCAAGAGACTTGCTTGAGCCCAGGAGTTGGAGGTTGCTGTGAGCTGTAATGCCACGGCACTCTACCCAGGGGGACAGCTTGAGGCTCTGTATAAAAAAAAAAAAAAAAAAAAGATTTGCATATATTGAACCCTGGGATAAATCCCACTTGATC
>CAUYTI010047895.1:0-22350 GCA_963575145.1 Galago senegalensis
GCCACCCAATCTACTCCCACTTCTTATAATCTTTGTGCTCTCATTGCAGTCCTTTGCTCTCCATTTTCCTCATTTCCTTCCACATCTAGCTGGGTTGTAGTTATGTTTATAATTATGAAATAAAAATAAGTTCCAAAAAAAAAAAAAAAAAAGAATTAGAGATGTATGTGTGTTTCCCCAGGAAGAAGACTCTAAGATGGTGCTGTGCAACCAGGAGGAATATTGGCTGCTCTCTTAGAATCCATACTAGGGGATTAGGAGTTGGGGAGAAGTGGAGGAAGCAGGATTAGATTGAGGGAGGAGATGAACTGGGTTGAGGGAGTAGATGAACTGCAATCAGTTGCAAAACAGGTCTCTGCTACTCCTATAGGGAACTCTGGAACTAGGATGGCCTTTCAGACTTGAGTCTCTTTGAAGAGAAGGGGCTTGGTGTTTATTTCACTACATCAACCAGTCTTCAGATGTAGGTTGTCTCAGCAAGGGAACATGATCGCAGGTGAGAAGACTCTTTAACTTAGAAGTTTCTCAGAGACTACTTATGTGAGATCTCTCAGCTGCTAACTTTCCCAGCAGAAGGAGAAAGAGTGTTTTAGTCTTGAAGTGGGGAGGGGCAGTCCAAACATTGTCCTGCAGTGTCCACCTATGACAACAGGTGTATAAAGACAGTTCAAGAAGTGATAAAAATCATGGATAGAAAGAATAGGCACAAGCCAAGTCATGAACGTTCCTCTGGGCTTTGTTAAAAAGTTCAAAATCGGCTCAGTGCCTGTGGCTCAAATGGCTAAGGTGCCAGTCACGTACACCCAGGGTGGCGGGTTCGAATCCAGCCCAGGCCCGCCAAACAGCAATGGCAGCTGCAACAAAAAAATAGCCAGGTGTTGTAGCGGGCACTCACAGGAGACTTGCTTGAGCCCAGGAGTTGAAGGTTGCTATGAGCTGTGATGCCATAGCATTCTACCCAAGGGGACAGCTTGAGGCTCCTGTCTCAAAAAAAAAAGTTCAAAATCATGGCCAGGCATGGTGGTTCATGCCTGTAATTCTAATACTCTGGGGGGTTGAGGTGGATGAATTGCCTGAGCAAACAAGTTTGAGACCAGCCTGAGCCAGAGCCAGACCTCATCTCTAAAAAAAAAAAAAAAAAAACTAGCCAGGTCTTGTGGTGGGTGTCAGTAGTCCCAGCTAGTTGGGAGGCTGAGGCAAGAGAATCACTTAAGCCCAAGAGTTGGAGGTTTCTGTGAGCTGTGACACCACGCCACTCTACGAAGGGTGACAAAATGAGACTCTGTCTTAAAAAAAAAAAGTTCTAAATTATGAGATCTATCAAATTAAAAGACTGGTATTATTCCAATAGAATTATAAATGATAAAGCATGGAGCCTTCTTATAAATAGTAGTAGGCATCTGAGTTAAGGATATAATCAGGGGCTGATGGATACTGGGAAATCTGCACATGGGTCAAGTAGGCTATGTTTCCAAAGTTTAAAAAAAAAAAATGGGGATCTTCTGGAACACATAGCTGGGCCTTGAGAGGGACACAGCCCTAGAGGATTGAGTTCCTTATCAGCAGGGCTGTTGGAGCCATCACCTGCTTAGTCAAAAGTGAAAACCAGCAGGGAAAGGACAAGAAATTATGCTATGGATAGGCCAAAAAGTGAAAATACTGTTCCTCATTCCTTAGCCACACCCCTTGAAAAATAAAGACAAGAAAGATGAAGAAACAAACAGGGACAGGGTGGGGAAGGAACCCCTTCCCCATTCCAATACAGTAAAAATAGCTAAAACTTATATAGCAATCAGGCATGCACTAAGTGCTTTAAGTGAGCAACTTATTTAATCTTCACAACAGTCCTTTGGGGTAAATACTACTTTGCAAATGTGGCAATGGAGGCAGGGGGTGATCTGCTCATGGTTACTTAGCTACCAAGTGGCCGAGCCAGGATATAAACCCATGAAGTGTAACTGTACGCTGCTACTCTAAGCACTATGCTATACTATAGCTATGTCTACCCTAAAACCAAAAATCTTACCTGCCCTGGAGATCAAGGAAGACCTTTGAGCAAATTACGAAGTCAAAGATTTTAAATAAACAGAACTCAATATGGACAATAAAAATGAGACAGAATAACCATAGAGATGGAAAATGTGTGGACTCAGAACAGTCAATAAAGAAGATAGCTACCAAGCAGGAAAAGGAGGAAGGAGGGGGCTGGCAGAGAAGACAGACAGAGCACAGTGGCAGCAGTTATAGCAAAAAAAAATGGAACCATTTCCTACAGTAAAAAGAGTATTATTAACATTCCTGTAGCCACATCCCCTATTGCTGAAGGATGATAGGAAACCAGTAATAATTGTATACTCTGGGTATGGGAGAAAGTGGTCAGGAAAGAGACATTGTTTACCCTTTCATACTGCATCACACACGTACATATACTTTTTTAATTGATTAAACAAATAGGGTATAATACTTTAAAAGTGAATCCAAGGAAATGCTTCTGTGAATAATCTGTTTCAGAGCAGTATCAAACTGGGTATCTATATCTAATTATGCAATTCATCTCTTATTCTTGTAAAGGAGCTGTTTATTATCCACGTTTGTAAATGTCCCTCACCCTCAAATCTTCCATTTTATCTTAACTTTCTTTTGTTCTTCTAGCCTTTATTTTCACATCATTGGATTGTTTTTTCTTGTCCCTAATCCACCTAAAATCTCTCTGTATTTCCCTAGTGCAGAAGGGAGGAGGGGGTCTTAATCAAAATAAGTAGAAAAAAAGATGCTATCTTTCCATGTGAACTTGAAATTGTATTTTTACTAGTAGAAATTATAAAATAAGACCTGCCATTGGTGAGAGATAATCAGACTAAATTTTGATTTAATGGGATATATACACTGTTACACACGTAGCATAGTCCAGACACCATCACTGCCCCCATTCTGTAGGCTGCCTTTTCATTCTGTCGACTATTTCCTTTGCCATGCAGCGAGTTTTAGTTTGGTCCCATTTGTTCACTTTTGGTTTTGGTGCTGTGCTGCCGTAGCCAAAAAATAATTGCCAAGATCTGTGTAAAGGCAATGTTTTCTTCTATGATTTTTATAGCTTCAAGTCTCACATTTAAGTTTTTAATAAATTTTACTTAACTTTTATATATAGTATGAGGGTCCAGTTTCATTTATTTGCATGTGGATATACAGTTTTTCCAACACCATTTATTGAAGAGACTACTCTTTACCCATTGTGTACCCATTGGGCTCTCTTATCAAAGATGTGCTGACCTGTATGAATGCATTTGTTTCTAGGACCTCTATCCCATGCCATTGGTTCTTGTATTTCTTTTTATTCTAGTCCACAGCATTTTAATTACTGTAGCTTTGTGTCATAGTTTGAAATCAGGAAGTGTGATGCCTCCAGCTTTACTGTTTCTTAAGACTGCTTTGACTAATTGAAGTCTCTGTCTCAAATGTCTTGAAAAAAATTATTATAAATTCTTTTTTTTAATTAATGGAATCTCTTTAATTATCACCTTTAAAGGATAAATAGTTATATTAGACAGCTGTATATGGCTCTGAAGTGGTTCTCATTTTATAATGCGAATTTAGTCCTTTAGTGAGACCTGAGTTAAACTGCCCTTTTGGAAGGCTTATAAGTAACTCACCCCGAGCAGACGCCCTTAAGTTATGCTAGTATACAGAGGTGCGTCTGATAAAGAGCATCCCTGTCAAAGTGCTGTCTGGAAATGGTAATTATAGAAGCATAGTAGTTGGCTGTGAAAGGCCAACATTGAGGCCAAAATACTACAGTGGGTGTAAATTATAGTCGTCTGATCTCAACACTTCTGTGAACTCTTGATCTTATTTTCCAGTCTGATTTGTTCCCTTTAGCCTCTGTAATAGGGAGAACTACACATCCTGTGGCGAACGTCAGTCTTCTGTAATGGCGGTTTCTTTTTGTTGCCCGTGGTATTTAGGAGCATACAGCTGCCAACCTGTGTGATGCATACTCAGGCCTCTTAAGTCACCAGTCCATGATCTTGTCCATAAACTCCAGGTATGGGAAGCTGTGATGCTCTCTCGTCTTGCTGACTGAATATCTTTAAAATGTTATATATTTTAAAAAATCATAATGGTAAGAATTTTTAAATTATACTAAATTCCACCATCCTAATCCAGCCAATGTGATTTCTTTCCTTCTTTCTGTACTGCATGTACAGGCAGATAAACTTTTAAGTTGTGGATGGGCAAGTTTCATTTGCCATCCATTTGAAGATGGATCACAGTATCAGAAATATTAAAATGTGAAAGATACGTCGTCATTAATTAGAGAAAATTTGACAGTAATACAGTTCAACTGTCTAAAGTTTAGCACAGCTCTGTGGACTCGGCTGAGAATGCAACCCCTCTTTGCCTTATAATGTTTATAGGAAAATATATTCTTACTTTTAAATAACTGTTTATAGGAGCTATTTTTCAAGGAATTAATTCCTTTATATTTAAAGCGTTGTTGTCATTTTTAAGGGCATATGTAAGAACTATGTGTCCCATGTAGCAAAAAGCTGAACCTTATTTTCTCTTATTCCTAAGGAAAACCCACTAAAGAGATCTTACATTTCTTTTCTCATCAATGTAATAATTGTATCTTTTTCTTGACAGCTTTATGGATCCCTTATTGCAATTTGAAAGTCAATTGAAGATGATGGAGGCATGCTTTAAAATATTAGTTACCATGCCAAGTCTCGAGAGTGTAAAAAAAATTGGGACTAATGAAGAGGAGACTGAGGACCTGATGGTAAGATTTTTCACTTCTCAGTCATAATGAGACATCATTATGCACCACAGCCATCTTCCAGAACGTGTCTCAGTAGGTCATGAACTTTGTAGGCATCTTCCTGTTTGTAGATATAACAGATAAATAGCATTTTCTAGCACTAATGTTTGCCCCTGGACTCCTTATGAATTCTAAAACCCATGGGATTTTAATGGATTGTTGGGGATTTCTTGGAACAAATGAATAAAGGTATTCTTGATTAATTAATTTAGCAAGGACAGGAAGTTTCCTGGCAAGTGCTTCTAAGAAGGGAATAAATAGGAAGAAAAAGATGGAAGTAGGAAGAGTCTATGGTTTCTATTTCTTCAACATTACTACACAGCTCCTTTCTCTATGAGCTAGAGAAGCAATTCATAGCATATAGTGTTGGATGAGGTCTTATCAGTGTATATACCTCTCTTTTTTTCTTATCTACAGTTTGTGGGGAAAATTTAGACATTCAGTAAAATTTTATCTGAGGTTGGCCAACTGGTTGTCCACCTTTTTTTTATTTCAGAATTTATACCAGAATACTTTAAACGTATGTGAAGACACTCTTCTGATCTTAGTGGCTAAAGACCTCTACAAACTACAGATCTTAACGGTAAAGTAAAGGGAAAATAAATAGTTTCATTTTCTTATCAATCTGGAGAACTCACTATGCTTCACTTGTTTCCCGTTTGCCATATTTGAATTTCCTGCAAGTATTTGGAACTGAAACTTCCTTTGAACCCCCAAAGGAGTGAAATTGTTCCACAAAAGAAAGCACTTCCTTTTATGTGAATTACAGAAGCACAGTTTTAAGAATTCAATTTTGGGGAGATGACACCAGCAGACTCTTGAGAAGCCAAGTCTTTTGTGTCAACTATGAATGAACAGAATATGAAACAGCAGAGAATATTATTAGCCTAAACTACCTCCAAGTTCACATGGCCAGGAACTATGCTATGACCATGTCTACGCGTGTGCTTCTTCCCCCATCAACTCTGGTGCTAGGGAATGTTGTGCACATTCTTCTTACTGGATATTATTGTATCTAAGGTTGGTCTAACAATTGTCCAAAACACCACCTTTTACAACCAAGACCCCACTATTTTTAATATCTCAACCACACACAAAAGACTGCTCTGGATGATGCCTTATCCTCTTCAATTATGCATTCCAACATGTTCACATCAGAGGCCAACTGTCTGGAAGTGCTGGAAAAACAGATTGCCTTAACCTACCAAGCGCATCCATCAGTTGTACAAATTATAAATACATCCAAGGAAAGAGGCTGGGGCAAGGTGGCTGACTACAGACGTTAGTTTCCAGGTTATTTCAGAAAAAAAGAAAAGTTTGGATGAAAACATTATAGCTTGGGTATAATTCTGAGGGCAAAGTGCTGGAAGTACCAGAAATTCCATGCCTAATTGGGACCAGCATCCTTCCACGGGAAGAAGTTGCAGAGCAGAACAAGAAGCAGCAAGATTTAAGCAGAGATCAATCCCCAAGAAACTTGGAGTCCCACGGAAATGGTAGGTGGGGTTTTTGTTGCTCCACCCCTCACACTTTTGACAGTCAGCAGGCTCTTGAGACCCTGAGATGCTGGAGAACCTCTCTACCCTCATAAGCCCCAAAATTACTGCTGCCAGTGAACAGGAAGGCTCTTAAAAACAAAGCACCAGGATGCCACTCCCCTCAGTGTTGCCATCGTCATCCCAGACCCACGCTGAAATGGTGGGCGCCATACTGCTTCACCGCACACTGTGTGCCTTCATCCTTCCCAGGGAGCTTCAGTTCTTCAGTTTTTGTGTCACTGGTTCACATATAAATATATTTATTTTTCATCCTAGCTCTGGCACTGACTGTGGTGGCCACAGGGGCCTCCGGGTCCCAGGAGAACTGTGTGATCCCAGAGCCTGGACATTGCAGGCAGGCTGCCTTCCAGGGACAGGGGCAAAAAAGGACCAGAGTGATGGCTCTCTTCCATTCAGACTCTTTCTTCTCCCCCCTCCCCACTGCTGCCAGGTGACATGGGTGCCCCAAGGGATAACTGAGCCAGGGCTCTCCGGAGTGGCTGCTCCCCTCTGTTGGCACATTCACTACACTGAGGCTTCCACGGAGTGTGGGGCTCAGACCTTTCCACAGTGAACCCAGGGTGCTCAGATGCTGGGCTCCCTGCCTGCCAGGCTTCCCTGGTGTTGCTTGTGTGACTGCTGCAACAGCTCAGGGCATACTCGGAAGTAGAGGGACATTAAACCTACCTGAGCACTCCATGTGCAACTCAGGATCTGCACACTTCTCCCTCTCGTGGCTAGGGATTGACCTTGGGGACAGGCATACAGGCTCGATATTACAGCACCAGGATTTGGTCATGTTGTTCCAGGGCACGGAGGTGAGATTTGTGAACTAGTCTGGAGGGGTGAGGGAGCCCAGGTAGACAGAACTGAAAAGGGTGGGTCCAAGCCACACCACACTTGTGGAGCATCCCTCCCCCCACAGGCAAGCCATGCTTTGGGTTTAGGGAGGGATTTGGGGCAGGGAAGCTCCCAGCCTACAGTGCCACTACTGGTAAGCTTAGCTAGTTTGGACTGCTGTTTGCAGTCAGATGCCAGGAGACCCATGGGGCAGGGTTGGCGGGAAAAGAGAGAAACCCCTTCCTGACAGCCAGTGTGTGCAACCCAGACAGCCATCCCCATGTGCAGACTTTCTGGATGCTTCAGCATCTCCTTGGTTGCTTTCCTGGGACCCAGCCCTTGATCCCTGCTGCAATAGCACTCATGCACACTGTTGTGGTGGCTGGACTCTAGCCTGCCTGACCCAGCCCTGCTCAGCCTTGCTTCTCCACCCACCTTCACCATGGTAGAGAATAAGGAGACCCCTGGGAGGTGTTTCTTGCAGGAGAATTCACAACTGCAAAGATTTTGAATCAACCTAAGAGCCCTTCAATTCACAAATGCATAAAGAAAATGTGCTAGCTATGATATACACCATGGAATAGTACTCAGCTAGAAAAAAAGAATGCGAGAATGTCCTTAGCAGCAACATGGATGGAGCTGGAAACCATTATTCTAAGTGAAGTATCTCAGAAATGAAAAACCAACACCAGATGTTCTCACTCATGAATGGGAGTAAGACAGGGACACACGGACACAAAGTGATATGCAGAAGTGAGAAACCAAGGAGTGGGGAGGGCAGGAGAGTGGGTGTGGGATAAAAACTTACGTAGTGATTGCAATAAACAATATTCTGATGATGAACATACCAAAAGCCCTGACTTAAGCACTGTAGAATATAGTCATATAACAAAAAGATTCATACCTTCTTAATTAATATTTTGAAATTTTAAAAATTATAAATAAAATACATCGTAGTAAAGAAGCAGTATTGACATCAATGAAGACAAGAAGAAATACGAAGGAGCTAAACTGTATTGAGCTAATTTGTACCTAATTCTGTGTATTTCAAAAACCATTATCCTGTATCCTTTCGCAGTGATTTGCATTGCCCCTCCCCCTGCCCACACAGGCTCTTTTAACCACCCCAGGCCGCTGTCAATAGCTTCCATTTCCTGAGCATGTTAGGCACTAAGGTGAATATATGAGTTACCTTATTTAATTCATAAAATGACCCCAAGGAAGTTGCTGCTGTTTCTTCCATTTGGCAGATAGGAAAGTGGAAACAGAGAAAGGAGCAGTAACATGGGCAACAGTGATGTGTGGAGGAAGACCTCCAGCGTGGAGCCTGTTCCTTCACCACCTTGTCCTCAGCCTCATACTTACCAATGCTACAAACCTCCCCTGATCCTCAGAAAGAGCTGAAACCTCCCTCCTGAAAAGAAGGCGGAGGCTGACCCCTCTGAGACTTAGATACTCTTTCCCCTTAGGAAACAGATTTCCACTGTAGGCAGCAGAACAGATTTCACAATGGGAGCAAATGTAGGGGAAGAGATGCGAGCAACCATTTACTGGCAGGAATACCATGGACCTCAACAGACTGCCTTAAGAAATCTGATGATGGTGATTGGCATGCAAGGCATATGCAATTTTCTTCCCTTCCCAAATTTGTAAATGTGTCCCTGCTCCTGAGAATTTAGAACAAATAGAACATGCAGCAAGACAAATTTGAATTGAAATTTGCAAGAATTTTCTAACTAAAGGGCCTCCAGTAATGTACACTGCAACCATGAGCTAGCATATTTCTGGGTAGTGAGTTTGCTGAGGAATTCTAGGATAAGATGACATTTCAGGGTCAGATAGGATTTCAAAGCTCTTGTAAAGCTGAGAAGCAGAGTTTGAGATTTAAAAATGAAAGGGAGAATATATACTTTTTCAGAAAAAGATGAGGTAAAACAGTGGGCATTCCAGTTATTATAGTGGATGGTAACAGTAAATACTTGTTGAACAGAATTACTGACAGTAAACCCCAGATATATTTACCATAGTAAACAAGGAGAATACTAGATGCCTGTTGTATATATTTTTGAGATAAAAGATGGTTAAGTTAAAAAAGAAAAAAGATGGTTAAGTATGAAATAATTAGGAAACTATGGGGGCCCTTGAATTGGTGAAGTTGGAGATGAAAGAAGGAGACTTTGGGAAACAGAAATACCATGATTTTAATATAACTTTTATGTTTCCAACAGGAAATGACCATGTGGATGAGTGAAGACAGTTCATACCTGCAAGACAGAATAGTAACGATCATTAGCAAAGTGTTGAGTTTTGCATCCAAGAAAGTCAAGGGATATGTAAGTCACAAGTGCAATAATGCCCCCTGATTCTGAAGACTGCATTTCTGTAGGTGCTACTTTCCATGTCTTGGGTCTTGAGGACACTAGATGTCTGCTTAGAGTTATTGGGCTGGTAGGTTGGGGGATTGAGAAGGGAGTCAGAATTCTACATGACTTTGTATTAATCAGTGTGGTGTTTTTCAAATGACTGACTAAGCTGTACTATGTTTACACAAACATTATGAACATGTCCATACCAGATACTTGCTGACTCTCTGAATTCTCCTATTTGGACTGCAGTCAACAGAATCAACATTATTTGTAACTTTATAAATTCTTCCATCCTTATCTTCCTTCTTATTTATCTTTTTTTAACATTTTGAAAATGTTATTTGTTTTAAACTTATATGAGTAACTTTCTAGTACCTTCATTCTAAAACATGGTAGAGAGAAAGCATAAGTCTTCCTTTATTCTCTTCTCTACCCCAACCCTATGCTTAGCCATGCTGGTATGATATGTGTCCTGCCAAACCACTTTCTATGTACGCACCTGCATATCCACGCACCCACTGAGATCCATAGCTTTATTATTAAATTTTCTTTACTAAAGTTACATTATTTTTACATATAGTTGTTTGATTTGTCTTTTCACTAAATAATATATTCTACAGATACTTTCATGTCAGTATACATAGATTTATTTCTTTCAAGCACAATATATATCCCATAGTTTTGATATATTATGATCTGCTTATTTATGTTTCAGTTGATGGATGTTGATTTTAATATTTTATTTTCTCCCTTGAGCAATACAAAAATGGTTATCTTTGTGCAATTATGTGAGTATGTACTTAGAAATGCTTAAAAAGATAATTGTCAGATCAAAAAATACGATAGGTGAAAGTTTAGGACTACACAATTGTCTTCTAGTTTGCATTCTTGTGACCATTTCAGTATCTGTCTCCACATAGCTTCATAAACATTAGGATATTATAAGATTTTTTAATTTTACTTTTCAGGGGATATATAAACAGGTAGCTCATAACTGTCAATATGTACTGAAGTTGTCTGTACCTTGAAGGACCTCATTGCCAGTCTCCCCAGAAACTTCAGAATATTTCTCTCTCTTTTTTTTTTTTTTGGCCTGGGGCTGGGTTTGAACCCACCACCTCAGGCATATGGGGCCGGCGCCCTACTCCTTTGAGCCACAGGTGCTGCCCCTATTTCTCTCTTTTGGATACAGTATATTCAGCCTCTGTTTCCCAATTTATCCTCACAGTGATTATTAAACATACTCTAATAATTGCTTGACTCATTTCAAAAGGAAATACAAGTGAAAAGGGTCAGAACCACACATTCATGACACTATCTTTACGTATCCATTTTCTACTACCTATTATAAATAAAGTCACCAGACATGTTGAGACAAAAATCTACATCAGCCTTATAACATATTTAAATTTTTACAATTTTGTTTAAAATAATCTTTGGAACATACTGTAACTTATTTATTTGGGGGGATACATTCCATGATACTGTTTGTATCATTCTGATCCCCTATTTCAGTTGAAAAGAGAGATTGAGTAGCTTGTCTAATCTTATGATTCTCTGATTTGGGGAATCAGTCTCTTTCTACTTTTAAAATTCTGAATCTGTCCATTCAAATGTCCAGAAGTTTCATGATAAAAATTTTGTGAGACTTGAGATGAAGTTCACCACTCAAGGCTATTTTCTACACAGTTCCCAATACATATTATGCACTCAGCAAGCATTTGATGGCAACTTTTTGACTAAGCCCAATTCACATTATTCTGCCTGTGTTTTAATGTATATACGTAAATACATATATACATATACATTCATACATATATATGAATGGCACTCAAGTAGTACATAAGACATTTCAGAAGTTGGTCTTCTATTATATTACCTCTTCCTCTTGTCACTTTTTTTTACTGTAGCAAGTTCATTCAGTCTAGAAGTGTGAATAAACTTTACTGTAGTGAGTTTCCACTCTTCAACTGAGACAGAATAAATGTATAAATTCACATATGTAGGAGAAGCCTCCCATGAATTATTGGCCGAGGGTTGCCAGCAGTTGACAGATTTGTTTGGGTGAGCAGTCTGTTCTGCAATGCTCACTGACTGCCACCAGGGGGAAGTACATCAGCATTTTCCAGAGCATTGAAACTAAGGGCCAGAATCAATCAACTTATAATAAATAGCCTTGGAAGCATAAAACGTCACTAAGTTAGCTTTCTCTTGAAAATGAGGTCTTCTAAAGATGATTAAGTCAGTGAAATTAATAGGGGGGACAGACAAATGTATAAAATAAAGCAACTGAATGATATTATTAACAAGTTAAAAGCTGAGAGTCCTACAGGCCTGATCTACGTACCTCTGTATCAGACACATTATAGGTAATCAATGGATGTTTGTTCTGCCCTTTTCTAAATATCACTACCTGTTTTGTTTTGTGGTACTGTTTCTACATGGAGACATTGACTAGACATTTGTCTTCATAATCATGCTTGCCAGGTCGTCCAGAGTATCAGAGACCCTGGTCCTATCGAACAATCCTGACTCACATTTGTATTCTTCAGAAATATGTTTTAAAGTGACAATCCTCCTTGCCCCATGATCCATGCGCTCATCAGGGTAGAGAAATTCCCACACTCAAACAATATTTTTTCCTTCAATTAAACTATTTAATTTTCAACCGACAAAGGAATGTGAGCTAAATATGTCATAGCATTTACAGAAAAATATTTTTTCCCAGTTTTGTTCCTTTGGCACATCAGTATTGAAAGATGGATGGGGATGCTCCAGCTAAAGATAACAAATTGTACAAACGTGTTTCTCTCCTCTCCTTCCCGAGTCCTCACAAAAAGAGAAAGAAAAAAAAAAGAACGGTAACAAAGAGAATTGGTAAAGGATTTTCAATGGGCTAGAGATGAGGATAAACTTTTAGAAGACAGAACAGATGGTAACTGATAAAGCCTGGGAGAGTATTTGAATGGCATGACCATAACCATTAGGCTGAGGGACCACTGAAAAGGGAGGCAGTTTGTCCTGGGGAACAGGGCAGTTTGTCCTGGGGAAAGTGAAGTCTGGAAAGGCCATTACTGAGGAAGAGTGGGAGTCCAAGGAGGGCTGAAACATACACACTGATTAAAAGGATTCATTGAAAGTGTATACAGAAGCATGTATGTTGCCTCCCGTTTCCCTTGACACACATTGGCAGACAAAATCTAAGATCTTTCTTTGAGAAAAGAATCTTGCATTCTGTTTAGATATGTTTCAACATGACCCCAGCCTCAGCTACCCCAACTACTTTAACCCAAAGTATACTACTAGGTAAGAAGCTTTGCTTACACACAAAGAAGCATTACATTCTTAAATAGGAAGGGACAACCACAATTGGTGACACTTGAAAACTCCAAGTAAAAGGTAAACAAAGAGAAAAAAATCACTGTCAAAAGTAGAAAGATAATTTGGGGGCACAGATAGAACTTACTCTCAAAAAAGAGCAGAGAAGACACATATATATGCCCAAAGGAAATATCCCCAAAACAAGCATGCCTATGCATTTAACAATTTTACTTAGTCACCGTGAGAGCATATTACTGATTTTCCACCTTCAGAATTTATCAATAGACCACACACTAAAAACCAGAAATGTGTTACTGTGAATGCTGTCAAGTCAGTAATGCAAAAATAAAAATACAAGGACTAGTTTAGTGCTTCTCCAACAAGTTAAATATAGAATTACCATCTGGCCCAGAAATCCTAGGTATGTATATGCAAAAGAATTTAAAACAGGCATTCAGACAAAAACTTAGACACACACATTCATTGCAGCAAAATTTACAGTAGCCAAAAAATGGAAACAACACAGATTTCCACCAGCAGATGAATAAATAAACAAAATGTAGTATATTCATGCAATGTCATATTCATCAGCCAAAAAAAGAATGAAGTCTGAGATATGCTATAACATAATTAAACCTTAAAAACATTAAAGTAAGTGAAAGAAACCAGACACCAAAAGCTTCATATTATATGAATCTATATAGAAGCATCTAAAATCTCAGAAGTGGTTGCCCCTGGAATCTTCTCATTATTATAAGACAGGAAACTGTAGAGGCCAAATCTATAAAAAGGAACTGATCCAGGAAGAAAGAACCAGAAGACTAAGCAGGAGGACTTGGACTGAAGAATGAATACTGAGAAACTACTTTTCTTCTTGTCTTACCTTTTACTTTTTTATAGCACTTGAATAGATTTTCTATAAAATTAGGGTATATCACATTGAAAAATTTCAGTCTGGCATTGGAGGAGGTGTACCTGGGGTTGGCACACTTCCACTGGGACAGTGCAAGGTGCAATCAGTGTGTTCCACCATCTACACTGCTTACTCTTCTCTGGGCCTGTCTTAGACAAGCCCCACTCCCCGAACATGCCTTTTCAGTTGATGAAAGTAAGTGGAAATGCAATCTAGACAAGGCCACATCTACTCTGCTAGAGACATGTGCCTAGACAGATCATGTCTGGCAAACTCAATAGAAGTGACTACTAGAAGCTTCACTCATAGTAACACCAGACAAAATCGTGAGAAGAGATAATCAGAGGGGACATTTGAGGCAAAGAGTGAAATACAGTAAGACCTCAGGGCCAACATCCTATAAGTGGGCTACGCTTCTTCTTCAGTGACCTAAGCTATGCCAGTATTCCCCTGCTATCATGCCCAATAGAGAGAACTCCTCATCCTTCTTACTTAGGCCCACATACAAAGGTGGTTTTAAAGAACGTGCCATCAGATAGGAGAAAGAAACCTAAAATGCAAATCTAAAGAATAGGATATCCAAGGAAAGTGATAATTCCTCCCTAGGGAATAGCTCCTCATGTCTACTGGATTCTCCTAAGACATAGGCCTCTTGCAAGCAGAAGTCTCAGGTCAGCCTTAATCGAGGGAGAACATTCATAGAAGACAGAGATTTATAATCTTCTCTTCTGCTACTGAGACCATCATATCCTAACATTCCAGTTCAGTTATGGCCTTAACCCATGACAACATGTCAGAGTTCCTCCTTAGGAAATCCTGTGTGTGTGTGTGAGAGAGAGAGAAAGAGACAGAGAGAGTCAAGCCAACTGAGGAGTAAGACTGGAAGAAGACAAAGAAGCAGGTGCAGGCCTTGGGACCTCCCTTAGCACCAACACCTGCTCCAATCATCAAACCAGTCACTTGTCTTAGAGACGAGAACACCTTGTAGGCCATGCCATCAGTTTGCCAAACCTCCATGTGGGCAGAGCCCTTCTGTGTTTTAAAAAAAGAAAAAGACACAAAAAATTGATAAATAGCATTACCTTCATAAAAGAAAAAAAAGAGACACAAAAAATTGATAAATGATAACACCTTCATAAAAGCAATTGTCTTCAAACATCCCCTCTCGTCTGTGTCTCTACTCCCTTCTCTATTGGGATTTCATTTAGCTAAACAAGTTAGTCAAGATGGAAACATACATATTTAGCAGTCTCTATGTCAGAAACATTGTAATGAGAAATACATAAATGTATCCGTAGCTTTGACATCAGAAGCAAACACTCTGAGTTTAAAACATTGCTGGGAACTTAACTTCTTATCGCGAATGTTTCCTCCTTACTCTTCACAATAACTGTTGCTGGTGGGACAGACGAGGAAATTGAGGCTCACTAACAATCCGGGATTTGATTACGGAGTTTAGAAACTCGGAAGTTGATCCTCTAGTCCTAGTCTGATTACAGATAACAGGATCAGATGCAGACAGTGTGGACTCCGCAGAGCAAATGCACTTCCCTTTGTCTCTCCATCAGAGAAGTGTTGATGCGCCCTGTTTGGGTGTCCTGGCGGCAGAACTGTCGCTCTTGTGTTTCCATGATGATGCCGCAATCACACAACAAGCTTCACTGGGACTGTACCATGTCTTTCACATTGCCAAGTGTCAGATTGGTAAGAATGCTTCATTATGTGTTCTCATCCCTAATTCTTCTATTTATGGGTCCCAAGACAACTCTATGTCTGTGAATTCCTAAATCCTTCCCCAAGATCTCTAGCTCCCTTTTCTAAAATATGTTTCTTTTAATGTTTTACCATTGTCCAGAAATTCTAATAATAGCTGGTTCTTCAATAATTATGGAGTAAGGTGCTTAGGTTGGTGTGAAGTATTAACGATGGGTAGAGAAATGCAAGAGAAAGAGGAACGAGAGCTTACCAAGGAGCCTTCAAAAATGAGGTCTATATTTTTTCTTTACTGGGGCATTCAATAAAATACTCAGAAGATTCTTTAATAGTGGAGAAAAATCAGCCCCAGACTAAAGTGAATGCTTCTGTGGCTTGCCTGAGAAAGCATAAAAACAGTGTCTGAAACTGTTTCCAAGTCACTTAACCCTACATAAGAACAAAGCTTAAAAATACTTGTGGTATATGTCTATGGTTGTCCAAGATATAATAACAGAGAACAAATTTACTCCGTTGACTGTTCTAAGAAGCAACCTTAAAATACACATTTGATTCTCAATTCACTGGAATCAAATAATAGACTAAAATTATTCGTGAGAGATGGGAAAGTGGGAACAAATAAGGAGGGATCTACCATCACAGGGTCTTACTATATGGAGTAAGTTTCTAACCTCTATCACAAAGAAAGATAATCCAAAGGTCTCACAAGCTGAAGAGACAGAACTGGGAGAACAAGGAGGGTAGGATAGCTAGAGTTCAAAGGGCAGAGGAAGAGAGACAAGTGTGCGTGTGCACGGGCACACACACACACACACACACACACACACCTCTAGAGATCTATACAGGAAACAAAACAAAACAAAACAGTGAGTTCACAAAGGCAAGTAATATCGCCTGTGCCTATGAGCTGGAATTTAAAGTTTCATAATGCATAAGTAATGGGGTGAAGTGGTTAGAGTTTTGTCTCATTAGGTGGGAGGATCCCTTAAACTCCGGAGTTCAAGACCAGCCTGAATAAGACCCCAGTCTCTAACAAAAATAGAAAAATTAGCCAGGGGTTGTGGCAGGCATCTGCAGTTCCAGCTACTAGGGAGGCTGAGGCAGAAGGATCACTTGAGCTCAGGAGCTTGAGTTTGCTGTGAGCTGTGATGACCCCAAGGCACTCTAGCCTGGGGCAACAGAAAACAAAATGCCACCATGAATAAATCTCAATAGTTTTGCTGAGTGAAAGATGCCATGAAAAAGAAGTGCATACTGTATCACTTCCCTTATAGAAACTCAGAAAATACAAATTGACAGAAAGCAGATTAATCAACGGTTGCCTTAGAATCAAGGACTGGGTATAGGGAGTAGGTGTGAGGGGTTTCAAAAGGACATGAAGAAGCTTTGGGAGGCAATGGATACATTCTTTTTTTTAAACTGTGGTATGTTTTCATGGGTATATACATATACAAAAACTTACTGGGTTGTACTCTTGAAATGTGTTATATGCCCAATTACATCTCTATAAATACATTTTAAAAAAATAAAACCATTTAAAACCCATGTCATCTGTAACTAAAGCCATCTGCACCTGAAGCTTTTACTGAGTGCCTTTACACTATTCCTCTCCTCTCCTCTCCCCTCCCCTTCCCTCCCCTCCCCTCCTCTCCCTTTCCCTTCTCTTCTCTTCTCATTAGAAAAGAGACTCACTCTGTCCCCCTGGTAGAGTGCTGTGGTGTCATCATAGCCCACAGCAACCTCAAACTCTTGGGATCAAATGATCCTCATGCCTCAGCTTCCCAAGTAGCTCGGACTACAGGCACATGCCACAGTACCCAGCCAATTTTTCTATTTTTTGGTAGAGATGAGGTCTCACTCTTACTCAGGCTGGTCTCGAACTCCTGAGCTCAAGCCATCCATCAGCCTCGGCATCCCAGAGTGCCAGGATTACAGGTGTGAACCACCATGGTCAACCTTTCAGCACTTTTCAAAATGCCTCCAAATCCACTCTCCCACCAAATAGACCTTCCAACTTAGCACAGCTTTTCCAGGGCATTGACCAATGTGTTTGATGGTCTAAATATGTTTGCTATCTGGTTAATCTATTAAAATTACTTATGTCCTTCATGAATATTTCATATGGCCTCTCCTAAACACTCTATAAACTCTAGGTCAGTGCCATCATACTATTCTATGTAACTAATTGTGAGGATAGAGTTAAATACTCAGAAAAAAAATCAGATCTCTAGAATGAACAAGAAAAGGAAATTGGAAATAGCAATATCACAGAAGAAACCAGTGATCTAATAAAAACCTAAAATGACTTTTTCTCAATACAGCAGATATTGAAAAGCTTAAACACCCCTTGCATGGAAGTTACTGCATCATGCCTGCTCCGTCTGATGTAGAAATCCAGCCCAAGTTATTACAGGACAAAGACAAAATTGCTGAGGTAACTGAGCTCCCTCTCTATCCTACAGCTTTTGCTTCAAATGTATTACTACTCTTAGGGGCAATTTGTTTCAACAAACTTTATATTTTAAGAAATATTTTTCCTTTTTTTTAAGTATAGTGAGGCAAGGGACAATGATGTATAGAACATCTGATTTTTTGATTTTCATCTCAACTAATAAAAATTATGCCTATCATCCCCAAATATAACAATTCATACTATTTTAGTTAGTCCTTATAAATTGCAAATGAGGTAGGTATTTTCTAGTTATGCTTCTTTTTGTTTCACTAACAAATAATGAACCGTTCACTAAAAATGGAGACCTTCTGTTTACTTAGCAAAATTAACAGTCGCCACTTAACACATGTTTCAGCACGATCAGGATTTACTCTGCAAACATCATAATGACAGTGCAACTTATTATAAAAATAGCTCTTTTGTGTAAAGGAGATAGTAAAGGAAAAGGAATAAAACAAGACAATACAACAGTTTACCTCAGGACCAAGTAAGTAGTTTTTACTCTGTCCCAACCCTTTAGAAAATCAGGAGTCTCTAGGGCTGTATACATTCCCCCACATTCTTCAAAGTAGGTAAGTTGATCCATAGGCTCAGGACGTCACCCAGCCCTGGGGCCCAGGTGGGACTGTCCAGCAGATGGCCTGCTAGCCACATACAATGAGCCAGTAGCTCAGTACAACCGCCAGGGAAGCCCTACAGGCTAGATCATCTCTGAGATAGAAAGATCTAAAGTCTCCTCCTAAAGCAGTGCCCTCTCCTCTCATGGCTGAGGGCACTGGGATTGGGGGAGACAGAGGAGATAAGAGAAGCCTTGGGTGTCACATGATACGGTCAAAAGCATAGGGTAAATATGCATATGATTTTGGCACCTCTTTCCAAAAACAAGGATTATTTCTACCCATATCCTTGTAAAAATCACAAGCCTGTTTGACCATAAAGTTCTCCATTTCCATGAAGAAACCAGGCATCCGTGCAGATTTACTTGCCGATCTTCCTCTTCCACCCATCCTCCATCTGGGATCCTGGCACTGAAACCCTATGTGACCCCAGGCTAGTGAGCAGGGGGATGGTGAGCCTCAGTGTGGCAGCTCCCACAGGGCCTTTTCCATGTGGTTCAGAAGACTACCTGTCACCACCTCCAGACGGGCCTCCTCTCTCATCTGAGTTAAGGCTCATCAGGTGTGAAAATCCTTGGGTTTGGGGGAGGTGCCCTGGGTCTTTGTGTTCATGACCTGTTATTAGTTCCCAACTGTGACACCAAAGCAACTCTGCACTGGTTCTGTATGCAGGAGCAGTGGCTGGACAACCCAAAGGTGAGGGGCTCATAAGTGAAAGGGATGGCTGGGTTGAGAGAATCCAAATTTGTATTACGGAGACCAATAGGGCCATAGCCAAAAAACAAAGTCCAAAGGGTGCGGACGGGAGTAAAGCAGTGAGGCCTCCACTCAAAGGAGCTAGAAGCCAAACACCATTAAATTTTGCTCAGACCTTTCTTCCGCTCATCAGCTTTCATTCGTATTTCTGTGTTTAATGTGTGCCCCAAGACAACTCTTCTTCCAGAGTGTGTCAGAGAAGCCAAACCTTTGGGCACCTCCTAAGTGTCCTCACTCATGAATTTATAAAAATGTGCCAAAAATAATATATCCATTTGAGAAAAGTTCTTTAGAGATGTAAGATTTTTTTTTAAAAAAAATGTGTATACAGACAGAGAGGAATAAACGAGAAACTGTGGAACATCGTGTTGAGATTACATTGCGCAGCAATGAAAACAAGTAGCATCAAGAACATGTAAGAGCTCGGTGTAATAGTGAGAAGCAGCAGGAGGTAAAGGTGACCAGGAGGGAGTCCAGCTGAGCCCCTGTGCCTGATGTATTCCTGGAGAGTTAGGAGCAGACCATATTTTATAAAGCAAATGCTATCAGTTGATGTTGCCTGCTGTCACTGCTGCACCTTTACCAGACAGAAACTTCTAACACTAGCTCTAAGTTTAAATGGGAATTGCTTCTTCTACAACTTTAAGGTAGGTATGGAAGTAAAATCCTTCTGCTGAGTAAACAAATATTCAAAAAAGAATATTCCCCCTTCCAATGATTTTTTTTAAATCAGCATTTTATATAATTCAATCTGTCTTTCTCAAAGTAGGACGAACTACTTAGGATATTCAGTCCACCTCCCTAATCCTGGGTTACCTTCCTTTAATTTCCTTCCATAGATTTCCAAGATTATCATATCTCATTCCTCTGGCCAGGAGGAGAGGGGCTGCTGGCCACCTATACCCACTCAGACCTCAGTTCTCTCCCCATTGACTAAAAACAACAATACTCCACCCTTTCAAAGAGGATGCGGAAAAGCTTTCTTGGGGATAATGAGTACCTTCTGCTCTTGGGAGATTAACTTTTACTTTTTCATATAAAGGCAAAAAAGGGAAAATTTGGCTCATTTATCTTTCTTTATCTGAGAGATCTGTAGACTTGTAATTGTGTTCAAGTTTTATGATCCACGGACATTCTTCTAATCTAACTTTTAAAAAGGATGGTTTGAATTGTAGTTCTTACACCTCAATCATGGACATACAGGCATTGTACCTCTTCCCGTTTCCTGACCCCTCTCCGGGAAAGAGCAGGTCCATGCCTTTGAGTCACCTTGATTTCCTCACCCTGTCCCCTCCTGATTCTTCTACTACCCACGTTTGTCTCTGATCTGAACAAACTCATTTCCAAAGCTAAAGAAGTTCATGATAATATCTGAACTGTTGAATTGTTTTAAAATCAGAAGAAAAAAATTAAATATAATTCCATTTAGATTGTAGTCATTTTTATACCAACACTGTTGTGAAGTATAATTTCATATATATATATATAATATAATATAGTATTATAATATACTAAATATATTTAGTATATTATACATATACTAAATATATTAAATATAATATAGTATTATATATATAATATAGTATAATTTTATATATATATAATATAATATAGTATAATTTTATATATATATATAAATTTGAGAGTCTCACTATGTCACCCTCGGTAGAGTGCTCTGGCATCACAGCTCACAGCAGCCTCAAACTCTTGGGCTTAAGCAAGTCTCTTGCCTCAGCCTCCCAAGTAGCTCGGACTACAGGCACCCACCACAATGCCCGGGTATTTTTTTGTTGTACTTGTCATTGTTGTTTAGCAGACCCGGCCTGGCTTGAACCCGCCAGCCTCAGCATTGTGGCTGGTGCCCTACTCACTGAGCTACGGGCGCTGATCCAATTTTCAATATTTTTTAATGGAGGAAGGGGCCCACAATGGCAAAGATACATAAGGTGCATACAAGTTGGAGAGGACTCCATCTGGCCCTGGAGCTTCCCTTATAATTCATGAGTTTAGCTATGTTTCTTATATTGGGGTAGGTAAGGCCTGAGGTCATGACTCTCTGTTTTGGTTGCAGAAAGTAGGACAAACCTTAATGCCCACCTTGCTGACTGACTTTGTGTGGACTCTCCTGATGAAACTTTTTAACGAGGATTACAAAATTGCAGCTGAGGCAGCATCCTTATTGCAATTGACTCTGGAATACCACTCCCAGAAGATCACCATGGTAAGACACAGGACAATGAGCAGGGAAGCACGGGGCCTACTCTCTCGAGTGCACTTATTGCCTGTGCTATAGGCCTACTTCTTCTGCGTATTTCTTGCCATTGTTCATTCCATCACTTCAGTAATTGAGGGATTTGGCTGTGAAATATTTCAAACGCACAGAAAATTTTAGAGAATAACAGAATAAATAGCACAGCATTTTGCTACATGTGCTTTCCATTTTTAAAATAAATACATTAATAGTAAAATAGTGCAATTAAAATTAAAACCCTTTGTATCCCTCTTAAGGAAGGTTTTCAAGGATCCTCAGCTAATCCACTACCTAATTTGTGGGGCCCTGTGAAAAATGAAACACAGGCCTTCCCTTTGCAACATAGAAAAAAAGTTCCTTTAAATAAAATTGTTTTCTTTCTCCCCATACTTTCTCTCTCTTTCTACCCTCATGGTGTTTTTATTTGCTATATACTGTCTTACTAAGTAAAAAGAACAAGCAAAATGTTAAATTATTAGCACAAATTTTACTATTGTATTGTAATATAATACAATGTTTATATTGTGCAATGCTAGTCCTAAATGTAAATATAAGAGCCCTGAAGTCATACGAAGAATTATTAAAATAATGCAAATTGCATAATAATAATGAAGCTACGAGCTACCAGAACCTCTGGGATACCGCAAAGGCAGTCCTAAGAGGGAAATTTATAGCATTGCAAGCCTTCCTCAAGAGAACAGAAAGAGAGGAAGTCAACAACTTAATGGGACATCTTAAGCAACTGGAAAAGGAAGAACACTCCA
>CAUYTI010047898.1:0-12134 GCA_963575145.1 Galago senegalensis
ATAGTATTCCATGGTGTACATATACCACAGTTTGTTGATCCATTTGTGGATCGATGGGCACTTGGGCTTCTTCCATGACCTGGCAATTATGAATTGGGCTGCAATAAACATTCTGATACAAATATCTTTGTTGTAATGCGATTTTTGGTCATCTGGGGATATACCTAATAAAGGAATTGCAGGGTCAAACGGCAGGTCTATTTTTAGTTCTCTAAATGTTCTCCAGATGTCTTTCCAAAAGACATCTGGAGACATCTGGAGAATAATTTTCTTCTTGCATAAGGAGGTGGCCGGGCCTGAGATTTCGATTTTCATTTGACAACTCTTAACATTTAAATTTCTTCTTAAATTGTTTCTTGAAAGATCAAGAAAATTTTATTGTAATTGATTATCATGTGATTATTACAGAAAATAATAGTATGATTTAGTGGAGTAATTTTATCTCCTCTGAGGTCAGATACTTTGGGTATGCCATCAACAGCCTTAGTCTCAGTAACTTTCTATTCACTGCAAACCCAGTACCACGCAACCCAAAGGCCGAGCCTGTGTCTTCTGGCAACTGGGTTAACATCCATGATGTTGGCATTGTAAACCCCTGAGTTCCCAGCTGGGTGAAAATTCAGTCTTCCTTTCTCCTGACAAAGCCTACAGGAAAGACCACCCTTGGTTGCCTTTCCAAGCCTCAGGTACAGCTTTATTAAAGAGCAGTTTGTTTAGCCTGGGGTGACACTTTGAAGGGTAAAAAGTGCTCATTCTGCTCTTTCCATTGTTGCATATAATGATTGTTTACAGAATACACAGCAGGATGCTTCACACTCAGGTTATGCCTTTTGTCAGGTGGGCTATAACCAAAGGCAGGAAGAGTATAACCCCTAGCCAAGGATCCTACTACTGTTACCTGCAAAAGCATGATAAGTAAGTACCTGTACAAGTACCTCAAAAAGGCACTCTGTATGGCAAAAGCTTTTATGCAGCAAGTAACCAGCATGGGTTGCTCTTACTTTGAAAATCTGGCAAGTCGAGCAAGCTACCTCCCCTCCCCAAACCCAGCCTGCGTCACCTGATCCCAGAGTGATGATAAGGGCTAGGGTTAGGAGGCTCCTAACCGCCCCCCCCCAACCGCTCCCTGCCTTTTTATGAATAGACCCCATCACGACGGTGATGACTTCTGCACTGTAACTCCACAAGCTGTCTTCTCTCCTCCTTGACCAGAAGAGGATCATCAGTTCCTACCGAGTGCCAACTGACTCCTTTTCAACTCCAACTCCAATCACCAATAATTCTTGTGAACACTTCCTCTTCCTTTCTGAAGGACACACATTTCTAGATCTGAGAACTCCTTTGCAGCCTTCTGTGCTTGAAGATCTTTTTCATGCCACTTCCTAAAAGATGGACGTCCAGAGCCTCATCCTTTGCTGTCTCAGCTGTCCTCACAGCCTTGGTCAGTGACCATCTGCTTTGTGTGAACAGCTATAAAATCTCCAGCACTAGTTCTAGCCTGTTCCCAGTTACAGCTTTACATTGAAGCATTTGGTCAGCTTCCTCTCCCCACCAGAGCACTTGAACTTCCCAGGGTGCAGCTGATATCGGTTGCACACACTCCTATTACATATCACTTACCGTTCTCTCCCTTATTCTTTGAGATAATGACTTTTCTCTCTCTTTTTTTTTTAATAGAATGATCTTTCTAACACTGCATCAATTACCCAGAATTATGCCTCATTTTAAAGTGTTTTATATTTAGACCATGCCTCTCTTGCATTTATTTTTCCTGAGAAAATATTGCTTTTTTTGTATGGTTAATCAGGAGAAAATATGACTTCCTCTCATGAGTATGAAACTGTATCAGTCATAGATTGTATTATTATAATACTTTTTGAAATCTGTCACCCTATAAGGTGTCAGAATCACAATAGATTCATTTCCCTGATTTTTTAATCATGCATTTTGTACGACGGCAGCCACTTTTCTCAAAGACATTTTTTTTTGGAGGCTTTCACATTCTGTTCTAATGTAGACTGATTGCTTTTTAAGCCTATCGCTCAGCCATCACACTGCTTTCTTGTTTTCCGTTTGCTACCTGAGTTCTTTCCATTCCTTTTCCTATATTGTGATAGACTTTGGGATTCACTTTATAGTTTTCTAAGCTCTATATTTATTCCTTTTTGTCTTTTTACAGAAGAACATAGAGGAGATCAATTTTCCAGGGTTCTCAGGTGTCCGATAAAAGGTCTTTCTTTTGCCCTCACACTTGAATGATAGTTCGTCTGGTAATAGAATTCTAGCTTTAAAATCAGCTTCCTTCAGATTTTTCTAGGCATTCCTCTGCTGCCAGCTTGCAAACACTGTGTCCCAGAAGAGAAGTCTGATGCTTTTTGGTAGATAAATGTTCCCCACCAGCCCAAGCCTGTACTAGCTTTAAAGATACTATCTTTATCTATGAAGTTCAAAAATGTCATTGAGATGTACCTCAATGTGTATGTTTTTATTTTTTTCACTATTTCTGCTTAGCATGCTAAAATGCAAGTTCCAAAAGGGCGGAGCTATTTTTGCCCTCTTTTGTTCTCTTATCTATAAATGCTAAAAATAATACCCAGCAAAAAAAAAAAAAAAAATGAGAGGACACTAAATCTTATTGACTAAATGGACTAACATTCAAGTCACTTTTTCTTTTCTTTTTTGTGAAAAGAGGATCTCACTATGTTGCTGTATTTTTCAGGTTGATCTCAAACTCAAGTGATTTTTTTTCCCATCTCAGCCTCCCACAGTGCTGGGATTATAGGTGTGAGCCACCATGTCTGGACTAAGTCACTTCTTAGGGAATTTTTTATCTAGTGTTCATTGAATGATTTTCTCCTATCTGTTCCTCTGCTCTTTCACGGAAGTACAGGACTTCTATAACATTTTTAATTTGACAATTATATTTTAATCTTTCAAAACTATCTTTGTTTCATATTTCTCTTTTGTGAGCATTTTCTTGTTTTATAGAACATATTTTCCTATATCCCTACACGGATTCCCCTTTCTCTACATCTTCACCAGCATTTATTATCACCTGCCTTTTTGATAAAACCCTTCTTAACTAGAGGGAGGTGGTACCTCATGGTAATTTTTATTTGCGTTTTTCTGACTATGATGTGAAACAGGTTTTTTCATACATCTGTTGGCAATTTGTGGGTCTTCTTTTGAGACGTTTCTACTCAGATCCTTTGCCCATTTTAAAATTAGATTATTTGATTTTTTTCCCCTATTGAGTTGTTGGAGTTACTTATATTTTCTACTTATTAATTCCTTATTAGATGGATAGTTTACAAATACTTTCTCCCAGTCAGTGGGTTGTGTCTTTGTTGATTGTTTCCTTTGCTGGGCAGAAGGTTTTTAGCTTGATGTGATCCCATTTAACTAATTTTGCTTTGGTTGCCTATGCTTTTGGAGTATTACTCAAGAAATCCTTGCCCAGATACATGTCCTGAAGCCTTCCCCCAGTGTTTATTTTCAGTGGTTTCAGGTCTTAGATTTAAATGTTCACTCCATTTTTTGATTATTTGTCTATGGCAAGAGGTAAGGTGATAGTTTATTCAGCAGGTGGACATCCAGTTTTCCTAGTCCTGTTTAATGAAGACATTATCCTTTCCCACTGTACGTTCTTACCCCTTGGTTGAATGTAAGTTCACTATAGTTGTGTGGATTTATTTCTGGGTCTCTATTCTGTCCCACTGGTGTACAAGAATGTCTGTTTTTATGCCAGTACCATGTGATTTGGTTCCTGTAGCACAATGCTGGCATAATTTGAACTTAGGGAATGCCATTCTTCCAGTTTTGTTCATTTTGCCCAGAATGGCTTTGGCTTTTCTGAACCTTTTGTGGTTCCATATCCATTTTAGGATTATTTTTTTATATTTCTGTGAAGAACGGAAATATTGATATTTTCATGGGGATTGCCTTGAATCGGTAGATTGCTTTGGGTAGAATAGACACTTTAACAGTATTGATTTTTTTCTAATCCATGAGCATGGAATATCTTTCCATAGTTTTTATGCTTGTCCTATTCAGTTTTTTTCCATCTGTTTTATTATTTTCATTGTAGAGATGTTTCACTTCTTTAGTTTATTCCTGGCTGTTTTATTTGTCACTGTTGTATGTGGGTCACTACAAAAGCTTTGAGACAGACTGTGTTGTGGTCCATTTGTAAACAGGATTCATTCCTTGGTTACTTTTTCAGATTGTTTGCTGTTGGCCTTAGAAAGGGGATGTTTCTATTGATTTTTACATTCCACAATTTTACTGAATTTATTTATCTGTCCTAATAGATTTTTGGGGGGGAGTCTTTCGGTTTCTCTAGATATAAGATCAAGTCATCTGCAAACAAGGATAGTTCAACTTCTTCCTTTCCAATTTGGATGTCCTTTATTTCTTTCTCTTGTCCAACTGCTCTGGCTGGAACTTTGCGGACTGTGTTGAGTCAGTTTTCTAGCTAGATCTTCCAGTGCTATGTCTATTCATGTTTTAAACAAAGAACTCAGTTGCTTTATATTGGAAGCTGGTCTGGTTTCCTCAGCAGTTACGTCTGTTTCCATGATGAGCTTGAATGGGAGGGTTCCAATCGGAGAGGATGCTGAATAGACCGTCTCTCTTCAAGGAACTTGAGCAGAAGATAGAGGCAAGCTGAGGCATCTGAGTCTCTAGCAGGGGTAGCCAATCATTTTTTCTTCTCTGCCTCACATTGGAAGAAGAGTTGTCTTGGGCCACACGTTAACTACACACACACTAACAAAAGTCAAATAGCCAAAAAAAAAAAATGTCCATGCACATTTTTCTTGATCTATGATACCATAAAAGTGACTAAGATAACTAAGGTAACAAAAAAATCGTCCTCACAAAATCAGCATGTGGGACCACAGGACACAGGTTGGACACCCCTGCATTCGGGAAACTTCAGGGAGTGGTCAGTGTGGTTGCATTTCATTCCTCTGAAGAACTGCCCTTCGTATTTTTCTTCTCTGTGGAAGCTGCATGGTTCCAAAATCACTTTGGCTTGTTCTGCATCTCTGAGGCCCCAGGCACATGCTAGTTCTGCATCTACGAGGCCCCAGGCACATGCTAGTTCTGCATCTACGAGGCCCCAGGCACATGCTAGTTCTGCATCTACAAGGCCCCAGGCACTTGGTAGGCAGCTACACCGAAGACACATATGCACCCATGCGCACACACAGTGTTATCTCTGCTTTATTGAAAGCAGCTTTTCAGGGCTTCAGCCTGGGAGCAGATGCCATAGCCAGCCTTAGCATTAATGTGCCAAGGAGGAGAAGGAAAGTCTGCCAGGGCTCTCCCAGGTTGTATGCTCATCACTGCCCTGTGCTTAGCCCTGCTTCTGCCCCATGTATCTGGGCCTGCAGGTTTGGCCTTTATCTAGGGAGCCAGTGAGAAGTTAGGAAGAAAAGCTGTTACCACTGCAAGGAACTTATTCTCTATCTTTGTTACTTACGTATTAGCTACTCTGTTTCTCCTAGAAACGTCTCAAGATTCTTTGCCCTTTTCCTTGCCTTGTTCATGTTTATCAGAGTTGTTATGTACGTATTTTCTACAATCTGTTCATTTGGGACATGTGGGTGGGAGGGAGAATAAATGTGTGTGCCCTCAGTGGTGATCAGCCACCACCTGAGGGAATCCTCTTATCCCACCACACTAGTTATTTCTTCCCAACTCTCTGCTATTTTACTGTATTGTCAGGTCTTTTGAGAGACAAAAGTTAATGGATATGGATTAGGATTGATGAAGTCTGTCTTTCCTTCCTTCATTTCTTCCCTCCCTCTCTCCCTCCCCTCATTTCCTCCCTCCCTCATTTCCTCCCTCCCTCATTTCCTCCCTCCCCTCATTTCCTCCCTCCCTCATTTCCTCCCTCCCTCATTTCCTCCCTCCCTCATTTCCTTCCTTCCTTCATTTCTTCCCTCCCTCTCTCCCTCCCCTCATTTCCTCCCTCCCTCATTTCCTTCCTTCCTTCATTCCTTCCCTCCCTCTTTCCCTCTCTCCCCCCCCATTTGCTCTCCCTTCCTTATTCCCTCCCTCCCACCTTCTTTCCTTCCCTCCCTCCCTCCTTCCTTCCGTCCCTCTTTCTTTCCCTCCTTCCTTCCATGGCAAAATATATATTTCGATCCAGGCACTGTGGTGGGGGGCTGGTTATATATTGGTGAACAAAACAAATGTGGTCCTGCCTTCTCAGAGCTTATACTTTAATGGGGGAGGCAAATGCCAATCAAAATAAGCCCACAATTAAACACATATTTACCAAGTATGATATAGTCTAAGATGGAAACAAGAGTGGGGAGGGCATCCTAGGAAAATGTTATTTGAACTGAACCCCTGAAGAGTAAGTAAAATTTGACCAGCAACGTGAGAAGGTTGGAGTGGAGCACAAACATTGGATGTCCCAGAGAAGGGACTGAGAGACATGAATAAGAGGGAATGAGAAGCTGGGAACAGGGGGCCTCAGAGGCCGTGTGTTTATTGAGGTTTAATTCTTTATCCAGCAGTGAGCAATGAAAGCGTGTTAAACCGGCATTGTGGCATGCATGCTATACGTGCTTAAATAATCGGGTCAGCCATGGGGGGGAGAATTGACAAGAAGAGACCAGAGTGGACTTGGGGAAATTAGTGAGAAAACTATTCCAGAGGTGATGTGAGAAATAATGGTAGCTAGACCCGGGGAGGCAGGAATAAGGATGGAGATAAGCGGACTGATTCTGGAAATGGTTTGGAGGGAGTGTCTGCAGGAGATACTGATGTATTAAACAGGAGAGAGAGTAATGCAGGATGAGTTTGGGGTTTCGGCACCTCGGTAGAAGGATGACGCCACCGTCCTGAGTTGGAGAACCACAGGAGATACAGGCTTGGAGTGGGAAGAGTCAAATCTAGTCATGTGCTACTTACCATCAGGGCTATCATGTTACTGTACTGAATACTATAGGCAATTGTGACACAAGGGTTAAGTTTTTATCTATCTGAACACAGAAAAGGCTCAGTAAAAACCCGGTATTATTAATACAATCTTACAGGACCACTGTCGTCTATGCAGTCCGTTGCTGGGCTGAAGTGCCACTGTGTGTCGTAGCTGTATTTTATTTCAGTCGTGTTCATTTTGACACATTTGCAAAACTTCCAAAAGGAGGCAACCTGTTGGCAAGAGAAGTCTGAGGGGACATACATATTTGGCTCCTAATAACACACAACTGGTATTTAAATCCTCTGAATAAATGAGATTGCCTTAAGAGAAAATACCGCTCTCAAAGATAAGATAAGGAGCTAAGCCAATATTTTAGGAGATGAGCAGAGACAGGGAAGTTTCACCCATGATAACTCATATTCATATAGGACTGAATGACTACAACGAGGTTTTGTTTGTTTTAACATTTATACAACGCTTAAATTTGCGCCAGGCATGATGCCAAGTCCTTTGCCAATGCTAACTCATTTATTCCTCATGACCATCCTATAAAGCCTGGGATGGTGATTGGCCCTATTTCACAGAGGCATGTGGAGTTTTAGTACCTTATTCAAGGTCACACAGCTGATAAGTGGCAGAATTAGGCCTCAAAGGCAGGCAGTCCAGCCTCAGAATTCATACTTTTAAGTTCTCTGCCAGGGTACCTTTCAGAATGTCCTGTGTTCTCACCTGGGTTTAGTATATCGGCTCTTGTTTGACCTTCTAGACATCGATCCTTTCTAATTCCCAACATAGAAAGTCAATATTGCCAAAACTCATAACTTTTAACCGCAAACTCATTCTGCTATATGCCATCTCATTATATCCCTTCTGCCACCACCCTGTTTCTAGACTTTCAGAATATTGTTTTGAACTCTTAGTTGATTTTTATTTTATCCATATTCCAATCATTTTTTATTTTTACCTACTGTAAGAAGATTAATCAAAGCATAACAGCATGTTATTATATCCTTGATCAAAAACCTTCAGTGGCCTCACATTTCTTACAGGGTAATGTCTACATCCCTCTCCTGGTATCCAAACGCCATCTGTAATTTGGCCTCAACTTCCAAGCTCATCCGTCACCATTCCCCAGCATGTAGCTACTGCTGTCAACCTGGACTAATTAACTATTCCCAGGGGATATTCCCGGCAGTCTCCGCTCAGCAGTTTTGTTATGACTCTCAGCACATTTAGGCTCTTTTCCTACTGGACCTCACCCCAAGGGCTCCTAATCCCTGCCTCTGGGCATCAGGCTCATTCCATGCAGCCCAAACTTAAGAGCGCTACCTCTCATGATTCCTGGGTTTTCAGATGGACGTGATCAAATTCCATCCTGTAATCTTAAACTTCTCTGTACTCTCCACCATAGTAGTCATCACTGGGCCTGCACTCTGAGCCCCTGGCTAACGGGGGCTCAAAATATTAGGTGCCCCATCAGCGATGCAGGAGTTCTCTCTCAGCTGCTTCCTGTCTGCTTGGTACCGGCAGAACTCTGCCCCCTTTGTCTTGCTTTTCAGTGGAATGATCCTGCTTCCCGAATGCCTTCACATCATGGAGTGATTTATTACTTCTATTCCAGAAACATACCCTAAAACCAAGAACGCTAAGAGACTGACTCTAAAGTGAAGCCTTTTGCAGATAGGGTGAACCATAAACAAGACTTTTTTCCCTCCAGGTTGGCTCTCAGCAAACTGCCTTTCAGATGCTTCAGGGAAAGAAAGGAAGGAAACAAAAAAGCACCTTTGGGGGGTGGGGTGGAAATAGGAAGAGGTCTCAGCTTATAGACAGAAGCAAGCCCTGAAAACTCACTTGTTTTCCTCCAAATAAGAAAAATGGCCTCGGTGCCTGTAACTCAGTGGTTGGGGACACCGGCCACGTACCCTGGGGTTAGCAGGTTCAAGCCTGGCCCAGGCAAGCTAAATAACAATGATAACTACAACAAAAAAAGTACCCAGGAATTGTGATGGGTGACTATAGTCCCAGCTACTTGGGAGGCTGAGGCAAGAGAATCACTTAGGCCCAAGAGTTTGAGGTTGCTGTGAGCTGTGATGCCACAGCACTCTACCATGACTCCAAGAAAAAAAAAAACAAATGGAACTTTTTCAGGCTTTCATTTTGCTAATATAATATGTATTTCAACATTAAAACATATTTTCTAGATATTTAAATTATTTTGACTAATAAACTTAACACACATATTATGTTTCAACTTAGTAGTTTTACTAATAAAAGCAAGATATTACCTCAAACATACACTATGATTCAATTTTGATTTTTATTTTCTCTTGACTATATAAGAAAAACCCTGAAAGAAAAATCCCAAAATATAAAAAGTGTTTATCTCTAGGCAGTAGGGTTATTTTCTTTTTTATACATGTCTGCATTTTCTAATTGTTTTAGTAATTAGCAGGCATTATCTTTGTGAAAATTTTATTAACATCCAGCTTGTATGTAAAAAGAATTGTGAAAAAGAGAGGTATTGTTGAGAGTTTTTGCAGAGTCTAAAATCTAGGAATTGTGAAAATCTCAATCTTTTTATTTATTTTATTTTTTGATCTTTTGAGACAGAATCTCACTCTGTTGCCTCAGGCTGCAGTGCCATGAAGTCAACCGTGCTCACAGCAACCTCAAACTCCTGGCTCAAGAGATCCTCCTGCCTCAGCCTCCCTAGTAGCTTGAACTCCAGAGCTCAAGCAATCCTCCTGCCTCAAACTTCCAGAGTGCTAGGCTTACAGGCATGAGTCACTGTGCCTGGATAGTTTCAGTCTTTTGTAAAAATCTGAATATAAATAAAAATTTATATTTTAAAATTTTATAAATTTACATTTATATAAATATAAATAAAAAATTATATTTTATTGAAATATAATTTACTTACAGTAAAATTCTTTAATTTCAAGTTAATTCCATGAGTTTTTAATAAGTATACATACAGTACTATAACACCACAATTATGATATGTAACTTTTTTTTTTTTTTTGAGACAGAGTCTCACTGTGTCACCCTTGGTAGAGTGCTATGGTATCACAGCTCACAGCAACCTCAAACTCCTGGGCTTAAACAATTCTCTTGTCTCAGCCTCTCAAGTAGCTGGGACTACAGGCGCCCACCACAGTGCCTGGCTATTTTTTTTGGTTGTAGTTGTTGTTTGGCAGGCCCAGGCTGGGTTCGAACCTGTACCTCTGGTGTATGTGGCTGGCACTCTAGCCACTGAGTTACAGGCATCAAACTGATACGTAACATTTTCATTATCTCAAAAAATTCCCTTGGGCTCCGTTGATCAACTCTTCCTACCCCTTGGCCTCTGGAATCAGTAGTATGTTTCTATCAGTATAATTTTTCATTTTCTAGAGAGGGTCCTATCAACAGAATCCTACATATATAACGTTTTGTGGCATTTCTTTCCCCACCATGGCACTTTTAAGTTTCATCAATGATATCTTCTTGAGAGTATTAGTAGTTAATTCCTTTATGTCTCTGAGTAATGACTTGTCCTATACATACATCACAATCTCTTATTGATGGACATTTGAATTGTTTGCAGATTTTGCCTATCTATAGAATAAAGCTTCTATAAATATTCATCTGCAAAGTCCGTGTTTGAATGTATGTTTTCATTTCTCTTGATTAAATACCTAGAAGAAGAATTGCTGTATCTATTGAGATGATTATGTGGTCTTTTAATTTTAGTTTTTTAATATGGAGAATTATACTGATTGATTTTTGGATGTTGAATCAACCTTCTAATTCTGATATAAACAGAGTCACATGGCCATGTATATTATCCTCTAACATACTGAATTTAAGAAAAGATCCATGAACTTGAAGAAAAAGCAGTAGAAAGTATCACATTTTGTTATTTTTCACTTTAAACCACGAATTATCTTTTAGACATTAAAATGAGTAAAAGCATCTTACATATTTAACTTCTGTCTCCCTTCCCTTGCGTTGCTCCAAATTTCCACCTACACAGCTATCGTTTTCCATCTGACTGAAGTAGCTCTTTTAATATTTCTTTTAGTTTAGCTCTCATGGCAGTGAATCATTTCAAATTTTGTTTTCCCGAAAAAAGATTTTAATGAATCCTCTATTTATAAAATATATTTTCACTGGGTAACAAAATCTAGGTTGGCAAGTATGTTTTTCTTTCAATATTTGATAATTGTGTCAATGACTCTGGCTTGCATCATTCTAAATACATTTACTATCGTTCTTTGTATCTCTGTATATAGTATAGCTTTTTCTTTGACCTCTTCCAAGACTTGTTTTATTTCTGATTTTTATCAGTTTGGTTATAAGGCATCTTATCATGGTTTTCTTTATGTCCAACTGCTTGTGGTTTATTGAGCTTCTTGCACTTGGAGGTCTTTATCAAATTTGAAAAGTTCTTGTCTGTGACTTCCTCACAGGTTTTCCCTACCACTCCTCTCTCACCTCCACCCTTTCTGGAATGCCGTTAGTGTATCTGAGACTGCCTGGTATTGATTTATAAGTAATTAAGGTTCTCTTCTGTTCTTAAATTCCTTTTTCTTTTTCTGCCTAAAATTTGGTAGTTTCTACTGCTTTTTTTTTTCAAGTTCACAGATCTTTTCATCTCTAAATTCATAGGTTGAAACTAACCACTAATGTGGTAGTTTTAGAAAGTGGAGCTTTTGGGAGGTGATTAGGTCAGGGGAGAGGGGATAGTTTTAGAAAGTATAACCTTTGGGAGATAATTGGGTCAGGGGAGAGGGGAAGTCCTCGTGAAGGGATTAGTGAGCCCCCTCATAAAAGCAGCCCAAAAAAGCTGCCTTGTACCTTTTACTATGTGAAGCCACAGCTATAAGGCGCCATCTACAAACTCAGAAATAGGCTTTTATCATTCTCTGAATCTGCTGGCACCTTCACCCAGAGAGCTTCAGAAATATGATAAATTTCTGTCGCGTATAAGGCAAAAAATTTAAAAAAGAAAACTAGAAAATCTGAAGAGACCAATAATGAGATGGACCAATAAACAAAAACCTCCCAACAAAGAAAACTCAGGATCAGATGGATCATGAGTGAATTCTACAAAATATTTAAAGAAAAGTTGGCTCGGTGCCTATAGCTCAGCCGGCTAAGGCGCCAGCCACATACACCTAAGGTGGCGGGTTCGAATCCCCAGCCCGGACCC
>CAUYTI010047904.1:0-14992 GCA_963575145.1 Galago senegalensis
TGTGGTGGGCGCCTGTGGTCCCAGCTACTTGGGAGGCGGAGGCAGGAGACTCGCTTGAGCCCAGGAGTTGGAGGTTGCTGTGAGCTGTAATGCCACGGCACTCTACCCAGGGGGACAGCTTGAGGCTCTGTCTCAAAAAAATAATAATAATAATAATACACGAGAAGAGTTTTCTAAAGAAAACCCATCGTACCTCCCAAGCTTGTTTTTCTCTTTCCCCTCAGATTCTAACTCAAAACTCTAAGACTTTATAACTGAAGTATTTTCCTAATTAACCCCCCCATGTTATCTTTTTCATGAAGGGGGAAGCCACATGCTTCATCATGTCAAATCTTTCTTACTGATGCTTTCCTTAATCTTTACTTGCCCTAGCCCATCAAAAATCAATTATGGATCTCCCCAACAGCTCCTCATATGCTTACACTCCTGAGAGTTCCTAGAGAAAAGTCTTACAACATACAAGTATCTGCCACTAGGAAAGCAAGACCTCTAATTTCAACCAGATCATCAACTCTTCCTTTCACAGCAGTAATTTCAAATGCTCACCACTCTTGTTCAGTCTTCAACCCATAACCTTAACTCTCAACAGACACCTTTTCTTCCTACTTCACAGAAGAAATTTAAGTCATGCCCTGAGTAATATAGCAATTTTTTGCCCAGTTCTTTTGTCAATACTTTTTCTAAATATTTTATTATGGAAATTTAAAAACAGACAGAAAACTAGAAAGGATGAAATAATAAAGCCTCATATATCTAGCGTTCAGATTCAATAATTACCAACTCATAGCCAATAATGTTTAATCGAGTGTACTTTTTTGTTTTTTTAGACAGAGTCTCAAGCTGTCACCCTGAGTAGAGTGTTGTGGTGTCACAGCTCACAGCAACCTCAAATTCTTGGGCTTAAGTGATTCTCTTGCCTCAGCCTCTCAAGTAGCTGGGACTACAGGTGCCTGCCACAATGCCTGGCTATTCTGTTGTTGTTGTTGTTGCAATTGTCATTGTTGTTTTAGCTGGCCCAGGCTGGGTTTGAGCCTGCCAGCTTTGGTATATATGGCCGGTATCCTACCACTGAGCTATCAGTACCGCCTTGACTGTACATTTTTTAAGACTGCATTTCCAGTCATTCGTTCTTACTTTCCTCACATCACTTATTAAGACTGTTTTGTGCTGCTATAAAGGAATACCTGATACTAGGTAATCTATAAAGAAGTTTATTTTGCTCACAATTCTGCAGGCTGAGAAGTTCAAGGGCACAGCCGTGGCTTCTGGTGAGGGCTTTTGTGCTGTGTCACAACATGGCAGAGAAGGTGAAAGGGGAAGCAGACATGTGAGAAGAGGGCTAAACAGAAGGAAGAACCTTGTGTTATAACAGCATGCTCTCCCAGGGACTAATCCGTTCCTGGGAGAACTGGTCTATTCTTGTGAGAGTGAGAACTCACTCATTACTGTGAGAACAGCACCAAACCAATCATGAGGGATCCGCCCTCATGACCCAAATACCTCCCACTAGGTACCGCCTCTCAACACCGCCACACTGAGTATTAAATTTCAACATGAGTTTATGTGGGGACAAAAAACCACATCCCAATCACAGCATCACTTTAAAAGAAGGTTCCCTTCTATCTGAAGTTATTCTCTGCATCAGGATCTGGATCCTATCCCTTCCAGCCCCTTCAAACCTTTACTGTGTTTAAAATACTCTGTATATTAACTGATTTCAGTCAGTATTTAAACATGATTAATTTATTTCTGTATTAGGGATGCTACACACACACTTGACGCTGTATATCACACACACTTGACGCCGTATATATGGGATGTATTTAACATCCCATTTTTACCTTTCGTCTTCACCTAAGAATCAAGAAAAAGGCATTCCACACTCATTGTTTCTATTGTCTTATTTCCTCCCCCTTCTCAATCCAAGCATAAGGGTTTGTGGCCACACCACTCCGCTGAGATAGCTCTCACTGACTTCCATGATGCTAACTCTTTGGGGTAAGTCTTCTCAACTCATTTCCTATGTGACTTGTAAAGCATTTGACTTTGTTGATCCCTCTCTGTGGTCAGCAAAGCTTCCTCAAACTCTTTCTTCTCCTTGATCCCAGGAGAACACTTTCTCCAGCATTTACTCCTACATCTCTGGACTCTCCTCCCTCCTCCTCTCACTCTTTGTTTCTTTCATGTGGGTGTTCCCTGGGATTGTTCCTTGGTTCTTTTTGCTTCTCATTTACACTATTTTGAAGCAGTCTAACTCACTGCCTATGTCATCACCATCTGTTTTTCTCAAACATTTGGAACCTAATGGGATAATGACATACTAGGACCAATTATTATTTTTTGATATATCCATTTGTACATATTGATGGAGTACATGTGAAATTCTGTTACATGCATAGAATGTGTAATGATCAAGTCAGGGTATTTAGAGTATCCATTATCCAAGTATTTATCATTTCTATGTGTTGGATACATTTCAAGGAGAACCAATAATTTTTTTTTTTTTTTGAGGCAGAGTCTCACTTTGTCACCCTCGGTAGAGTCCCATGAGCCTCACAGCTCACAGTAACTTCGAATTCTTGGGTTCAAGTGATTCTCTTGCCTCAGCCTCCCAAGTAGCTGGGACTAGAGGCACCTGCCACAGTACCTGGCTTTATTTTTTTAGAGACAAGGTCTCTCTCTGGCTCAGGCTGGTCTCAAACCCATGAGCTCAGGCAATCCACCTGCCTTGCCCTCCCAAGTGCCAGGATTACAGGCGTGAGCCACTGCACCTGGCCCAGGATCAACAATTTTTTAATTAAAATGTTCATTTCTTTTTGTAAAATAAAAAATGGAAAATTATAACTAATAAAATAATGACAATTGTTTCATGACAGAGAGTGATGACATCACTTATAACCTCTCTGCACCACCTCTCTATCTGGCTCAATGTTGAATAGCTTGAGATTTAGGATAAGTTCTAAATTTATCTGCTTCTTTTTCTTCCTCTTTATTTATACTAATTTAGTAGGTTCTAACTAACAAATTTGGGAATTAGGAATGGTATCAAGTATTTGCTCTATTTACCAGATAAGTTTTGGATACTGGATTAAGCATAGACCAGAAATTCTGAAGGATATTCTAACTAAAAATTAATGTGTTGTTAGATGCTAAACCTGAATAAGCACATTGCAGGAAACAAATAGAAGGATGAATGTTTTAGCTTGGGAAATAGCATCAAATAGATTTTTTTTTTTTTTTGGAGACAGAACCTCAAGCTGTCCCTCTGGGTAGAGTTCCGTGGCATCACAGCTCACAGCAACCTCCAACTCCTGGGCTTAAGTGAATCTCTTGCCTCTGCCTCCCAAGTAGCTGGGACCACAGGTGCCCACCACAACACCTGGCTATTTTTTGGTTGCAGCCCTCATTATTGTTTGGCAGGCCCAGGCTGGACTTGAACCTGCCACTTTAAGTGTATGTGTCTGGCACCTTAGCCACTTGAGCCACAGACACAGAGCCATCAAATAGATTGTTGATCTATCTGTTGGTTATATTCCTTTCTGAGAATATTTTCTCATATTCTGATGCTGTACTTGGAGGTGATTCTAAAATACACTCTGTGATATATTAATGACTTCTTCAAAATTTCAGATTAATATGAAGGTACAAAAGATTAGGTTGCAATGTTTGCATTTGTTAGGTAAAGTCTCTGTTGTAGTTGTGTCCCTCACCCAGGAGGTGTGCCAAAAACCCTACATAGTGCCCATTAGGTGTGAGCACACCAATACTCCTTCCATCATTGACTTTTATTTAAGGAGCAAAGAAAATCATCCAGTGATAAAAAAGAGTTAACTCAGCTCAGCACCCATATGCTCCATGGTTAGGGCACCAGCTACATACACCAGGGCTGGTGGGTTTGAACCCAGCCCAGGACTGCTAAACAACAATGACAACTACTACAACAACAAAAAATAGTTGAGCTTTGTGGTGGGTGCCTGTAGTCCCAGCTACTTGGGAAGCCGAGGCAAGAGAATCTCTTAAGCCCAAGAGTTTGAGGTTGCTGTGAACTATGATGCCACGGCACTCTAGCAAGGGTGATATAGTGAAACTCTGTCTCAAAAAATAATAATAAAATAAAATAGATAACTCTCATTTAGTCCTCATAAGGAATCTTATCTTTTTCTTTCTTTCTTTCTTTTTTTTTTTTTGCAGTTTTTGGCTGGGGCTGGGTTTGAACCTGCCACCTCTGGTATATGGGGCCAGTGACCTAGTCCTTTGAGCCACAAGCACCACCCATCTCATCTTATTCATAATGGAAAACCATGACCTTTGGTTCTAAAGTGACATGATATAATTATTGAGTATGTTTCTAAGTAACTTAACTTGAGCAAGCCACTTAGAATCAAATTCTTTACTGGCATTATTTGTGATAAAGAGATATTGTTATCTTAACCATCATTTTAAGTTCTTGTGTGACCAACTTCCCCAGACTGCTAGCTTAATTCAAAATGGAAAAGCAGGCTTGAAATGATATATATTCAGTGATCATAGCTGAGTTGTCTGCACTATCTTTACTGAGAGGGAAGTATTGTTACTCCTAATTTATAGATGATAAAACTGAGGCTTAAAGAGGTTAGGTGACTTCACCATTGATCATAACAAAGTGGGACTTGACCCTCATCATTCTAAGTGTTGCTTTTTATCCATGCCCTAAGCCATATCCTATGAGAGCCTCAGTGCATGTGGCCAAAGTTATCTTCTAAAACTTAAATCTGACTGTTCCTTTCTTCTGCCTAAAATCTCTCCATGTCTCTCCATATCCCTTGGGGGAAAATACAAACTCCCTGTCTTTCTTTTTTTTTTTTTTTTTTTTTGAGACAGAGCCTCAAGCTGTCCCCCTGGGTAGAATGCCATGGCATTACAGCTCACAGCAACCTCTAACACCTGGGCTCAAGCGAGTCTCTTGCCTCCGCCTCCCAAGTAGCTGGGACCACAGGCGCCCGCCACAACGCCCAGCTATTTTTTGGTTGCAGCCGTCATTGCTGTGTGGCGGGTCCAGGCTGGGGATTCGAAACCGCCACCCTAGGTGTACGTGGCTGGTGCCTTAGCCAGTTGAGCTATAGGTGCCGAGCCACAAAATATACTTCTGATTCTAGAGTATCTAAATTTGTTAAATAATTTCTGGAATGGAAGTTTAGTAACTTTTTTGAACCTTCCAACAAACTACTATTGTTTGATCTTATAGTCCCAAAGAGGCGTTCTATTGTGATCTGATGTTCTTTTCCCAGAAACCATGCTTCCTTTTCCAGAGTAAATTGCTTGCCTACCTTTATGAAAGATTCCATCAACCTAACTCCCTATCTGTGTTCTGGAGGCAGCATCACTATCTAGTACAAATTTCTGTGGAGGTGGAAATGTTCTATATTTGTGCTTCCTAATAGGAGAGTCATTGGCCACATGTATAATGCAGTTGAGGAGCTAAATTTTTCATTAATTAGCTTCAATTTTAATAGCCACTCGTGGGTAGTGACTACAATATCAGTCAGTACAGATTCAAGGCCTTTCCTGGAGCCCTTTTCATGAATGGATATTACACTAAGTGCCTTCTTCACAGTGATTGCCTGTAATAAAATGTTGTATCTCATGGGCGGCAGTTTCACTCTCAAGTTCTTGCAAAATTAGTGAGTAGACAGAATCACTTCTGATGGGAAAATAATTTTTGAAAGGAGATACATAATAATTTTGTTATTTGACCATTACCCAGAAGAAATTTTATCTTTATCTTTTATCTTTATCTTATATATTACATAAATTTTCTGACCCTGAAATTCTATTGGCAAATATCACTTTTATATTAATAAGCCCCTGTAAACTAGATGCCTGGAACTCTGGGGTAAGTCCTTTACTCTGATTTTTAGTTTTACCTTCTTTTTTTTTTTTTTTTTTGAGACAGAGCCTCAAGCTGTCCCCCTGGGTAGAGTACACAGCTCACAGCAACCTCCAACTCCTGGGCTCAAGCGAGTCTCCTGCCTCAGCCTCCCAAGTAGCTGGGACCACAGGCGCCTGCCACATGCCTGGCTATTTTTTGGTTGCAGCTGTCATTGTTGTTTGGTGGGCCCCGGCTGGATTCGAACCTGCCACCTTAGGTGTATGTGGCTGGCACCTTAGTTACCTGAGCCACAGGTGCCAAGCCAGTTTTACCTTCTTGAGACTAACACTTGGAAAGTCACAAAAATTTTTGTTACTTACAACTGCAAATTAAGGCATTCCCAGGGAGGTGTGTTTAAGGACACATCTGAAAACTTACTCAGAGATAGTAATTACCTACAAGTAGAATTCACCTACAAAAATGGTCATCACAAACACAGGTTTCAAATGTTATATGACCCATGAAGAAGGGAAGAAGTATTTGCAACCCATCTTTTCTGGTGACCCTAGCCTAAATTATTTACTGAAAGTCTGACAGACTTATTTTACTGAGATGATTTTGATAAGGAATCATTTATCTCAATAAAATATTTTGCTGTGCTTATTCTTTATTTGTTCAATGAACTTTTTGATTATCAGCTATAATCTAGGCATTATGGTAGACACATGATAAAAAACACATCTCCACTACATATAATCTCTGGATAAGACACATGTTATAAAAAAAAAAAAGCACCCTTTCCTGGGCATGAAGGGAAGCAAAGGAAAAAATATTATTATGAGGTGCAGTCTCAAGGCTTGTCCTGATAGAATAAGTTGCATTGTAAAAGAACAATAAGTTGATTACTTTCATCTTACTAACAAATGGCTACTCAACCGCTAAGACGTGGCTAAAGGTTAACCCCTAAATTGGCTTGATGAACGGTAAGGGATCAGTAAATATTGCCGTTTGGTATTTCTGGGGACTGATGACTTGTGAGAGCCTGAGTCACTTGCAGGCTAGTGACTTCTCCAGTGGTCCCCATCTTTCTCAGAATAAAACCCAAAGTCCTTCTGCGGCCCTTGAGGTCGTCTGTGATATGTCCTGTCCTGCCTCTCCAACCCGTCCACTGCAGGTCTTTCTCTCATTCATTGTGCTCTGGCCACTTTGGTCCCTCAGCTGGTTCTCAAACAAGGAAACATGTGCCACCTCAAAGCTCTTCCCACCTGAGGATGGCTGTGATCAGAAGCCACCTCCTACTCCTGCCCAGTTACTCCCTATTTCTTTCCTTTGCTTTGTGTTTCTTATTACTCATCACCATCTGTCATAAGGTTTATGTCTTTACTATCTGTCCCCTGATATGGAATATAAGCTTCATGACAGCAGGGACCATGTATTGTAGCAAGGCATAATGGGCTCTAATAATATCTTTCAAATTAGTGAATCATATGAGCTTTGTACTTATTTTACAAGGCTGAAATCCCTTGCCATTCTATAGCTCAGTTTGAGCATTTATATAATGAGGGAAATTAGATCTTATTAAAAGTCCTTCTTAAGAATGTTGGGAAGATAATTAAATTAATACTATATAGATTTGACCTAATTTGAGGATAACAAATACTAAAACTCAAATTCTCTTATTTTATTAAAAGGATTCTATAGCCATATAGTCATACAACTGAGTATAAAAGAATAGAACAGACAACTATGATAAGAATGGTGTAAGAAATAGTAAACGTCAAAATGAGATGATGGTTATGAAAAATTCTTTTTTTTTTTTTGAGACAGAGCCTCAAGCTGTCCCCTTGGGTAGAGTGCCATGGCATTACAGCTCACAGCAACCTCCAACTCCTGGGCTCAAGCGAGTCTCTTGCCTCTGCCTCCCAAGTAGCTGGGACCACAGGTGCCCGCCACAACGCCCAGCTATTTTTTGGTTGCAGCCGTCATTGTTGTTTGGTGGGTCTGGGCTGGGGATTGGAACCCACCACCTTAGGTGTATGTGGCTGGCGCCTTAGCCAGTTGAGCTATAGGCGCTGAGCCATGGAAAATTCTTTTTATGTCGAGAGCTTAAAGATTGAGAAGAGACTTGCATCTAAGACCAAAGATGTTAAGACAGAGTCCAAAGACTCTGTGCCTCTTTGCATCCATCTCCTTGGTCTCATCACAGAGAAAAAATGTCCTCCAACTCAGATATTCCACCGTTCCACAGATTAAAGGTAATTTAAGTAAATTTTCTGCTATGGTATGAATGTTCCCTCTAAAGCTCATGTTGAAATTTAATTGCCATTGTAACAACATTAAAAGGTAAAACCTATAAGAGGTTACGAGGCATTAATCTGCCCTTGCGAGTGGGTTTAATTCCTTTGGGAAAAAAATGGCTTCTGGGAGTGGGTTATTTTTCTTGGTTCTTACATTTGAGGAACAGTGTTCCTCCCTTTTGGAGGATCCAGCATGTAAGGCACCTTCTTACAAGTGGATACCAAGCTGTCACCACACCATCAAACCTGCTGGTGCCTTACTCTTGGACCAGAATAGTGAGAAATAAATTTCTGTTCTTCATAAATTACCAAGTCTCCAGTATTCTGTTGTATGGGTAGCTACCCAAAACATACTTAAAATACATTCTCTGCTGTCTGGGTGACCCACACTCACCAATCTAATCATAGTAGTTTTTATTACCTATTTTTTCACATTTCCTTTTTTTGGGGGGGCTTAGTCAGGCCCCAGTGAGGTTCAAACTCCCCACCCCTGCTATGTGGGGCCAGTGTGCTAACCACTGAGCTATGGTGGCCAGCTTTCACAATTCTTTTTATTGAAATTTACTTTTTTTTCATTGTTTTGACAGCCATAAACCTATTTTTAAATTTTCCATCAGCTAGGATATATTTACATCTGTAAGTAACAGAATATTCAACTCAAAGTAGTTTTTATAATAAGCATATTTAGAGGCTTAGACATGGAAAATCCAGAGGTTGGTAGAAAATAGTTTTAAGTTATCCTGTAGTCCAGTGAAACCATCAAGGAACCAAATTCTATCTCTCTCTTCCATCATCCAGAAGCCACATCTGCCCGCTTGTTCCGCTCGTAGTTGTAGACTGGCTGCCAGAAGCGACCAAGGTTATAGGCTTCCTTACTCATGTAGGCAGAAGAGACCAGATCCTTCTCCCCCCAAACTCCAGACAAAAACCTTTTCCCTTCCCAATTGAGCACATCATATACCTGTTTCTAAACCTGTAACCATCACCAGAAAATGCTTTGTGCTGATTGGTTTAACTGGGTACCCTGATCACTGGCAAAAGGGATGTGATAGTTATGACTGGTTTACCAGTAGTCAAGCATCAGCAAACTGTGACTACAAGCCGAATCCTACTTGCTGCTGTTTTCGGGAAGTTTTTTTTTAGAACACCATCATGTTCTTTCTACACATATTGTCTATGACTACTTTGGCACTAAAATGACAGATTTCAAGAGTTGCAACGAGGACCATAAAAACCCATAAAGCCTCAAATATTTATTACCTGGCCATGTACAGAAAAAATATACCAACTCCTGACTTAGGTAAGCATGGGGCCACATTGTAGGTCTGTTTATCCTCTAAACTAGGTCAATTCTACACAAAGAGGAAAAGGCTGGATCTCCTCAGGTGTTCGCCTAAGGGTGTGTTTTCTCTTGAAAGTATGTCAAAATGTGTATGAAAACACTACACTGTACCCCATGTTTGCATTAATGTATACAGCTACCATTTAATAAAAGAAAAAAAATAAATACATAAATAAATAAATAAAAATAAAAATAAATTAAAAAAAAAAAGAAATGAACACACCAGTGCCCTAAGGAGAGCCTTTGTTTGTGAAGTAGATTGATTCATCCTCATTTCTCTCTTTCAGGTCCATTGGTATCAGTTCCTTACATTGGTCTGCATTCCAACACTGGCCGTATGTTATTTTGCAGAATTATCTCGACGTTGTTTGTTGATTCCATGGAACCAGATTATCCAAACTGCCTGCCAATCTTCAACCCACCAACTGTGTTAGATGGAATCCACCAGAGTCCTGCTGCAGACACAGAAGTATCCTTACAACGGTTCTGGTCAGTCTCAGGCAGAACAGTTCCTATCTTGGTCACAGCATGATTTTCTAGGCAAGTGATTTCCTGCCATCTTAAATTTCTCTTTTTTAAATGGCTTTTCTTGTCTATTTTTATTAAGATGGGAGGAATTCATGACCACTGTAGAAATGTTAGAAATACAGGAAGCACAGATAACAAAGGGGAAAGAAAAAAAGACAATTTGTCACTATTCCACATTCCTGGGGAACCTTTAAGGCAATCAGCGTGTTCTGGAAGAGGAATCTTCCCTCTGAGAGCTCTGAACCAGCTTTGACTTTTCCAGCAGGAAGTAATGATGGAATGTTTTATTTTCTTTAGACCCTTATACTTATGAAGTTACTGAATGGATCTATTCTTTGACTAGACTTTCTGAGGGTCTTTATTAAATCGTGAACTTTCTGTTTAAGGACATTTACAGAAAAGGGCAGAGTTTGAGAAGTTGCTGTTTCAAATAACTTAATCGTATGCACCTCTTTTAGATGCATGACTTTTGCAAACATGAAAGAGAACCTATTTCTCTTGGTTTGGACTGGCATATACAATTCCACCTTGTTTTGTAAATAAAAGGGAGCCAACCTTTCTGAAATATAGGGCTGGGAAAATACGCTCAGCTTCACAAAGCCTCACTTAGGCACACCTGTGGGTTTACTAATGCTCATTACAGAAACCACTTGAAAAATACCCCAAGGTTGGAGTCTTTCCAAGACTTCGTATGGGTGCAATGTTAGGTTTAGGGCTAGCATTGACTACAGGTTGGGATTCGGTATCACTCCAAGTCCCTGCAGGGATCTGAGTGTATGGGCCAACGTTGTAATTAGAAACCAGGCATGACAGGAGAGAGGGTGCCTTTCCTGCTCGGAGCACCTACCCCCTCCCCAGTTATTTCTCTATAGAATGTACACATAGGGCTGACACCATGGGTCATAATAAACTTGACCATGCATATCCTAAGGATAATTCCTGTTGAAGAGTCTGAGCCCATGAATAATACCTGGAGGAGAAGGAGTGACTGGCGGGGAAGTACACAAATGATGGAGGTGAAAACACCCTGGTTCTGGGGCCCAGATTGTCTGACTTTGAATCCCAGCTCCACCCTTACAGGCAAGATGATCTGGGGCGAGATTTTTAGCTTCTTTAGGTCTCATTTTCTTTCTAAACAAAATAATGCTAATAACAGTACCCACCTACCTCATAGCATTGGCTGCTGTGAAGGCAAAAGGCAATAAATGGGCTACAAACTAAGCACAATATACAATGTCGGCACTTATCATTATGAGGGGAAGGGTCCGGAAGGGGAAGCTGGGAGCACTGAAACACACTTCTCTTCCCAGCATCACCCACCTACATAACCTGTATGTACAGGAGTCGAACTTCCTAGAACTGCCCGGCTCATGATCAGACTTTCTGCATCAGAATGGCTCTATGAGAGCAGAGGAGGAGATTCAGTGAGGAATGTTTTTCTCAAATAGATTTAATTTTGTTCGAAGAGCTCTAGATTGACATAGTATAGAGAACATAACACAGAGAATTCCCACGTACACCACACCCAGTTTTCCCTACATTAAGCATCTTACATTACAAAGGTAAGTTACCGTTAATAAACCAATATGGGTACATTACTGATCAAAGTTAATACTCTATTAACTTTCTATTCATATTCTATATATGAATACTCTATTCATATATACATATATATATATATATTTTTTTTTTTTTTTTCTTGAGACAGAGTCTCACTATGTTGCCTTCGGTAGAGTACTGTGCCATCACAGCTCACAGCAACCTCAAACTCTTGGGCTTAAGTGACTCTCTTGCCTTAGCCTCCCAAGTAGCTGGGACTAAAGGCACCCGCCACAATGCCTGGCTATATTTTTGCTGCAGTTGTCATTGTTGTTTAGCTGGGCCAGGCCAGGTTTGAACCTGCCAGCCTGGGTGTATGTGGCCAGTGTGGTAACCACTGTGCTATGGGTGCTGAACCTCTGTTCATATTTTTGACTTTTTCTTTTTTTTTGGCCTAATGTCCTTTTCCTTTTCCAGGATTCCATCTAGGACACCATGTTATGTTTGGCTATCATGTCTCTTTAGGCCCCTCTTGGGTGTTGCAGCCTCTCAAAAGGTCATGTTTTTGACGTCCTTGATAGTTTTTTTGTTTGTTTGTTTGTTTGTTTGTTTTTGGAGACAGAGCCTCAAGCTGTCACCCTGGGTAGAATGCTGTGGCATCACAGCTCACAGCAACCTTCAACTCCTGGGCTCAAGTGATTCTCCTGCCTCTGCCTCCCAAGTAGCTGGGACTACAGGCACCTGCCACAACGCCCAGCTATTTTTTGGTTGCAGCTGTCATTGTTGTTTGGTGGGCCTGGGCTGGATTCAAACCCAGTTGTATGTGGCTGGTGCCTCAGCCGCTTGAGCCACAGATGCCGAGCCGATGTCCTTGATAGTTTTGACAAGTAACAGTCTGGAGTTTTGTAGAATGTACCTCAATTGGGATTTTTCCTGTGTTTTTCTCATCATTAGACTGGGGTAATGGGTTTGGGGCAGAAAGACCATTTTCCCATCAACATCTTGAGCACCTGATTGAAGCAGTGTTTATCACTTTTTCCTACTATAACATTACCGTCCCCTGGTCCCCTGCCTCCTTTCATCCTGTAGTCTTTGAAAGGAGGTCACTCCTTCCATCCTGTGGTCTTTGAAAGGAGGTCCTGCCTGCATGTAAGGAGTGGGAATTACCCTGAACCTCCCTGAGGGCAGAATATCTCTATCAATTATTTGGAATTCTTCTGTATGGGAGATTTGTCATTTCTCAAGTATTTTTTCTAGTCTAGTCTTTTGCTGAATAGTTTTTTTTTTGTTTTTTTTTTTTGAGACAGAGCCTCAAGCTGTCCCCCTGGGTAGAGTGCTGTGGCATCACAGCTCACAGCAACCTCGAACTCCTGGGCTCAAGCAAGTCTCTTGCCTCCGCCTCCCAAGTAGCTGGGACCACAGGCGCCCGCCACAACGCCTGGCTATTTTTTTTTGGTTGCAGCCGTCATTGTTGTTTGGCGGGTCCGGGCTGGGGATTTGAACCCGCCACCTTAGGTGTATGTGGCTGGCGCCTTAGCCAGTTGAGCCATAGGCGCCAAGCCTGCTGAATAGTTTATTGTATTTTTCCCGAACACCATTGAAAAATAGTCTAAATCTAATTTTTCCCCATATTGATGGAATTTTCTGTAACTAGGTATTGATATTTGGAGTGTTACTAAGCTGGACTTGTGGAAAATATGACAAACCCAAGATTTCTAAAATCTGACTTAATCTTCTGGTTAAGCGTTACAATTGGCAGATTCAGAATTAGTAATTCCTTGCTAACCCTATGCGGAAAGGCCTGAAAATGAATAGGGAATTAAAAATAAAATGAGTAAGATGGTCAAAACCAATATAAATAAATTGCTGTGAGCCAAAAGGAAAAGCATACTTTGGCATGTTTCAGCTGGTTACCCCGGCGTGCCCTGCAAATGAGCTCGCAGTGTCCCAGGGCACTTTGTAGGCATAGATCCCACCCCTCCTCAAAAAGGAAGCTATCTCTCTGCCTCTCCAAAAACACACATATTGAGATTGATCTAGTATTAAAAGACTCTAAATACCACAATCACACCCCCCCCCAAACAATTTGAGAATAAAAGCTACTTCTTAGAATAATTAGAATAAATTTACTGGGGAGCTGAAAAATCCACTTGACTTTTTCTTTGGAGACACTCCTTGTAAAAGCCCAAAGGGTACATTTGAGGCTGTTCATCTGAAAGAAAATGGGAGAAAATTATTGTTGGATTAGGCTGTAAGATGGGTGCATCTGTTTGGTCATATCAAACTTTAGTCACCATTGTCTTCATTCGATCAGGATTTTTTTTTCTCTGAAAGTAATTCATGATTTGCTTCTAAGGCATGGCCTTAGTGAATAGGCTAATGTTTGTACATTTCTCCAAAGTCTACCTCCAGACAGAAAGACCTCTAATGTGCCCTGTATGTTCCTTGTGCTCCTCCTCGAGCTGGGCACAGCCTAGTTGCAGCACTCCATGGCTCTGACACATCCCCTTGGAAACCCATCCATTGCATGGTATACAACAACCTGCATTCCCCACTGGTGGAGGCCTTGATTTGTCCTATCCTGTTCTGCTGTGCTTTCACACACACCTGAGGACAGGCTCTCATATTGGTCTATTACCTTAGGCCATTAAAATGAGCAGAAGGCTCAGTGTCTGTAGCTCAATAGCTAAGGTGCTAGCCACATGCACCCAAGCCTGCCAAACAACAATGACCAACAACAACAACAACAAAAATAGTTGGGTGTTGTGGTGGGTGCCTATAGTCTCAGCTACTTGTAAGGCTAAGGCAAGAGAATTGCTTAAGCCCAAGGGTTTGAGGTTGCTGTGAGCTATGATGCCATGACACTCTACTGAGGGTGACATAGGGAGACTCTGTCTCAAAAAAAAAAAAAATGAGCAGAAGAACAAAAATAATCCCTTGAACAGCTCCAGTGTAATGGAGGTGAAGATTCTTAAAAAGAATTATCATGGCAAGTTCAGGCCCTCCTCAGTCTCCTACTTCCTATGAATCCAACAAAGGGAGAACTACTTTGATTAAGTAGAAAGTTTGGAGGAGAAGAGGTCTCATTTGGTTTCTGGTGAACTAAACCTCTGCAACAGTTGTTTTTTCTACAATATGACACTTAATTTTCCAGATTAGGCACATTCCCACATTCATTTAACAAATTAGGTATCTTCACTGCATCCCCCACGGTATCTGAAGCATAATTATTATCATCTTTCTGGAAGATTTTGGATCTTGTTTATTCTTTTTTTTTTTTTTTTTTTTGAGACGGAGCCTCAAGCTATCCCCCTGGGTAGAGTGCCATGGCATCACAGCTCACAGCAACCTCCAACTCCTGGGCTCAAGCGAGTCTCCAGCCTCAGCCTCCCAAGTAGCTGGGACCACAGGCGCCCGCCACAACGCCCGGCTATTTTT
>CAUYTI010047907.1:0-21267 GCA_963575145.1 Galago senegalensis
AAGCGAGTCTCTTGCCTCCGCCTCCCAAGTAGCTGGGACCACAGGCGCCCGCCACAACGCCCGGCTATTTTTTGGTTGCAGCCGTCATTGTTGTTTGGCGGGTCCGGGCTGGGGATTCGAACCCGCCACCTTAGTTGTACGTGGCGGGTGCCTTAGCCGGTTGAGCTATAGGCGCCGAGCCGATTGTAGTGATATTCAGCAACGAGGTAAGTAGCACTTTTCTAGATTAGTTCGAGAACTTATTGTCTCACCTCATAAATCAATCTCTTGTATGCCAGGGAATAGGGCATATATAACAAAAAATATTATTTTTTATTTATTTCTATTTGGCACTTTTTTCAAACAGAAGGATACTCTCAGGAGACAATGTCTAGCACTATGCCTTGCACATAACAGACATTTACTAACTATTAGTTGAAAAAAAACTAGGGACTAGGCTGGTACACAAAGTAGTATTAGAAAGAGAGGAAAGTTGGATCTTTTTGAGAACTTTTTTTTTTTGAGTTTGAAAAGTGTATCAGATTTTTTTTATTTACAATCAAGTTCTGTTGGGCAATATAATCAAATAAATAAAAGCTGTGCCCTGTGAATTTCAGCTCTCCTCAGCACAGGTTCTCTGAAGGGCAAACCAAAGAGGCAGGGCAAAGGGGAGGAACAGAGCCCAGGCCTGCTTGCAGGAAGGCCAACTCATTCCTCTCACCAGCTCCAGCATTCACAGCCCCAAGTGCCCAGAGAACAAGTGTTCAAGTACAAAACACTTCAAGTACAAATTAAAACAGTTCAAGTACAAATTAAAAAGTGATGGAAACACTGGTATTTCAGATACCCAAAAAACTAAAATTTTATACACAGGTAAAACGGTGAAGATGATTCATTTTCTCCCCGGTTTTCCATTGCAGCCCCAGAAATGGGAAAACGACACTGCTATGGTTCCCAGGATGGGCTTCTGCGCTGAGGCCCTGCATGCAAGCCTGGCAGAGGGGCAGTGGCGGGACTCACTAGATCCAAAGGAACACGTTTGGAGACCCTGAACCCTATCACTAACAAGAACCTTCTAGGCGTTTGGAGCAAACCCACTTCTCTGGCAAACGTTGTCATACTTCTTTTCCTCTCAAAAAATTTAAAAAAAAAACCAAACTGATTTATTTCTTTACTAAGAAATAAATATATAGAATGGGGGGGTGTGCAGAAGATCTGAAGAGTCTAACAGACAGAGGGGAACCACAGCAGGAACAAGGTACGTTCAAAACAAGAGCCCTATAATAACACTGCAGGCTAGCAGCAAGGGCCGCAGTCCTCCAGAGCCAGGATAGGTCTGCATTGGAGTTTCCATTAATCTAATACTTAAAGCAAGTTCACTGGTCAAATGGCCCCAAGGTGACAGGACATGCACTAGGCCAGAACCAACTTTGGAAGGACAGGAGAGAGCACAGGGAACCAGCACTGGACATATGGGGTGTTTTTGGCACTGCTGTCCAGAGGAGACTCCGGGGGCTCTGTGCCCCCCTAGTGAGGTACGGAGGTCAGAGCTGGTAGTGTTTCCCATTTGAGCTAACAGCCCAAACCTCTGCTAAGGGACTTGGTGTCAGAGTTGTTCAGTGTTATTCTTCCAGGCCAGCAGAGACCTTAGTCAAATCCTCAGGAATTCCGTCCAAAGGAGGCCACTGAGCCGCATGGCTCAAGTTCTTCTCTGAGAAGTCAAAGCTAAGCCTGGCACACTGCCTACCAGGACATAGCCGCAGAGTCCTCCAGCTTCTCTGGAGGAGGGTGCTGAGGTTCCCTGGCCCCAAGAGCCCTGTCAATACTGTACCCATAGCACAGCTTTGGATACTTTGTCTACTCTGATGACATGCAAGCCAGAGTGGGACCAGGTTACCACGTTGATGGAGGAGCTGTGCTGCTTTGAAAGAACCTTCTCCACTTTCCCTGTCAACACACTCCAGATGTAGAGGGAGCCTTCAGCTGTGCCTGCTGCCACGTAACAGCCGTCAGGGCTGGAGAAGGCAGGAAGAGAAGGCTGTTAACTCCCCACGCCCAATTCAGCACCCTCATGGTACTCCTGAAGACAACCCTGGCCCACTCAGAGCCCACACTTGAACCCAGGTGCACTGACAGTCTGCTTGACAGTATTTGTTTGAAGATCAATAACTTTTAGCAGGTCATCCCAGGAGCAGCTCAGGAGCTCAGTCCTTTCTGGGTTCAAGTCTAGGGCAGTAATCTTTCCCAAAAGCTCCATGTCTTAGACTATACTCTCTGATCGAATGTCCTGAAAACAAATTTTCTTATCAAAGTGTCCACTCATTCATTACACACTGCTCTGTGCAGACAATATCATTGCAGTTGGATCCTGCGAACACTGTCTTTATGCAGACCTTGCCACATAGATCCCCAAGTTTGAGAGTCTGGTCGTTGACTTTCTGAGACAATCTGGGTGTTGTCTAACAGGAACTTAGCAGAGAGCACTTTCCAGCTGTGTCCTGTGAACGTGTGCCGTAATCAACAATCATCCACAGTCCAGATTCAACTTCCAAAATCATTTTAAGACCTAGCACTTTCAAACTCAGTGCTTTTAATTCCTGTATTACTGCCATATAGGAAACTCTTGAACTCACACTTGTCTCTGAACACTTCCCAAAGCTTAACCCTCTGGTTTACGCCTCCTGTGGCCAGTAGCCAGGACCCTGGACTGAACTGCACAGCACTGACCTCCCCATCATGTGCATCAAAGACACACAGTGCAGTAGTTGGCACCCTCACTTCTTTCCCAGAACCTGGTAAATATCCATGTTGTCCTGGGGGACTGGGAAGGAGGAGACAGAGCGTCTCATGGCTGCTCTGCTGATGGCTCGCATGGGAGAGGTCTCCTCAGCGTGATCAGAGGTTTTATCCACAATAACTTCTATGTCATCATCCTATTCAACTAGTAGAAGTTTCTTTGCTGCTTCCGTGAGGTCTTTCTGCAGCTGGGCTTGCCGCTGCCTGGAGTCCTTTTCGTTCTCTGCGTTTAGATAACTGGCTTCTGGGGCTTTCTTGGCCATCCACCTGGTGACCAGCTCCTGGTTCGGTTGAGTTGTTTTCCTTAGTTTCTCCTCCAAGGCAGTGAAAGTGATCTGCAGGGCATCGTATTCATCCTTCAGGGTCTGGTTGGCTCTTTCAAGGTCCTGAAGCTTACTGCGCAGTTCCAAGCACTCTGTCTCCAGGTCAGAAATAGTCTGCAAACATTCTGCAATTTTTGCTTCATTCATCTGCATCTCCCTGTCTTTTTTTTTTTTTTTTTTGAGACAGAGCCTCAAGCTGTCACCTTGGGTAGAGAACCGTGGCATCACAGCTCACAGCAACCTCCAACTCCTGGGCTCAAGCGATTCTCCTGCCTCTACCTCCAAAGTAGCTGGGACTACAGGCACTCACCACAACGCCTGGCTATTTTTTGGTTGCAGCCATCATTGTTGTTTGGCGGGTCCGGGCTGGATTTGAACCCACCAGCTCAGGTGTATGTGGCTGGCACCTTAGATGCTTGAGCTACAGGCACAGAGCCTCAATTTGCATATTTTTAATCTAACATGGCACCACATACAGACAGGTATATAACTCTTCTGTCCAGTTTGATAATTCTCTTTCCCTTACATGCCATATGCACTCCAACAGTGCCCCACATCCAGTCCATCAGTACATCCTGTCACCATTACCTCCCAAATGGATCCTGAAGCTAATCATTCTCTAATTGGTTCTCTAGTCTCAGCTATCATAATCTTTCCCTTGGGACTACTGTAGATGACTCATAATTCCATACATCATCCAGCCTGGTTAAGCTAAGTATAAATGTAATCATGTCCCTTCCTTGATTAAACCCTTTGATGGATTCCCATTAAGGTAAAAAACACAGGCTGGATGCAGTAGCTCACACCTGTAATCCTAGCACTTTGGGAGGCCAAGAGAGGAGGATTTTCTGAGGTGGAAATTCGAGACCAGCCTGAGCAAAACAGAGAGACCCCCGTCTCTACAAAAAACTTAAAAATTAGCCAGGTATGATGGCACATGCTTAATAGTCCCAGCTATTCTGGAGGCCGAGGAAAGAAGATCATTTGAGCCTAGGAGTTTGAGGTTGCAGTGAGTTATGGTCACACTACTAAACTTCAGCCTGGAAACAGTGTGATGCCCTGTCTCTTAAAAGAAAAGAAAGGCTGGGTATAGTGGCTCACATCTATAACCCTAGCATTCTGGGAGGCCAAGATGGGAGGATCCCTTGAGTTCAGGAGTTCTAGACCAGCCTGAGCAAAAATAACACTCTTTCTCTACTAAAAACAGAAAAATTAGTTGGGAGTCATAGTGGGTACCTATAGTTTCAGCTAGTCAGAAAACTGAAGGAGGATCAATTGAACCCAGGAATTAGAGGTTGTTGTGAGCTAGGCTGATGCCATGTCACTCTAATGTGTGAGGCAACAGAGTTAGACTCTGTCTCAAAAAAAAAAAAAAAAAAAAAAAAAGAGAAGAAAAGAAAAAAAATCCAATTTCCTTATTTTAATGAAGACTCAAATAATTTCGTCACAAATAACTCTCTGAATAGCTCCTTCCATTCTATTCCTGGATTACTCCATATTTCAGCTATAATATATATATTTTTTCTTTTGGAAGACAAGAGTCTTCCTCTGTCACCCTGGCTAGAGGGCAGTGGCATCATCACAGCTCACAGCAACCTGGTCTCCAGTGATCCTCCTGCCTCAGCCTCCTGAGTAGCTGGGACTATAGGCATGTATCACCATGCCTAGCTAGTTTTTCCTCCTTTCCTCTTTCCTTCCTTTCCCTTTCTCCCTCTGTCCCTCCCTCTTTCTTTCTTTCCTGGAAATATGCTTATCTTCCAAGAATTTTTCTATGTTTTTGTAGAGACGAGGTCTTGCCTTTGCTCAAACCAGTCTTGAACTGTGAGTCCAAGCGATCCTCCCATCTGTAGGAGCCACTGCCTACAATAGTCAAATATAATCCTGCCTGAGGACACGTGCACTTGTTATTTCTTTGCACCAGTTCTTTCCTCTGACTTGAACCTCCTTCATTCATTATTTAATCTTAACTCAAAGGCTACCTCAGGCTGTTCTTAACTACTTAGCAAAAGTAGTTATCCTGGTCACTCTCTACTACATTATTCTATTTTATTTTCTTCATAGTACTTTTCAGTACCTAAAAATTACCTTAGTATGTGCTTATTGTCTTCACCTAACCTCCTAAAATGTAGTCATTCCTTGAGGGCAGTGACAGTTTCAGCCTATATCATCAGAACCTAACAGAGTTTCTGGATCATAGCAAATAGCCATATTTACTGATTAGCTATGGCTCATTTTACTCACATGATTTCATTTCCTTAGCAAACACACAATATTTGAAATATAATTAAATATTAATAATTTACAGGTATTTTTTGATTATTTAAATAAAATATCTACTATTTTGGTCAACCAGAGGTATTACATTATGTATTTTAGCAACTGGGTAACTTCTAAAAATACTTACAAGTAACACAATTTTCTCTAGCAATTTGTATTAATTAGTAGATGGAATACACAGAATTCTTTTTCATTAATAAAAAGTAATGCACTGGTCAAACTTTAAATCTTATAAAGAAAAGTATATACTTCATTCTGCAGGGTATTTAAAAAGTATAAATACCTTTCTAAACATTCTAAAGCAAAATAAAATAAAATAAACATCCTAAAGCTCCAATATCTATAGGCATTAGGCTGCCAGTCTATTCTCATCTGAATACAAATATGTAAACATATATCAACCCCAGCCCAAGGGGAAAACAAATTGTCCTGTCACTTCAGCCTTCAACCTTAGGCCCATTTCTCTCTTCTTGACAACAAAACTGCTCAGGATACTTGTCTGTTTCCTCTTACTCTGCTTATTTTTACCCCTCTCCAATCTGGTATCGGTTCTTTTTTTTTTTTTTTTTTTTTAGACAGAACCTCAAGCTGTCCCCCTGGGTAGAGTGCCATGGCATTACAGCTCACAGCAACCTCCAACTCCTGGGCTCAAGCGAGTCTCTTGCCTCTGCCTCCCAAGTAGCTGGGACTACAGGGGCCCGCCACAACGCCCAGCTATTTTTTGGTTGCAACCATCATTGTTGTTTGGCGGGTCCTGGCTGGGGATTCGAACCCACTACCTTAGTTGTACGTGGCTGGCGCCTTAGCCAGTTGAGCTATAGGCGCTGAGCCCTGGTATCAGTTCTTAGTACTCTCTACTAAAACTGCTTTTATTTAAGTTATCAATGGTGTTCATGTTGTCAAATCCAGTAGACACTTCTTATTCTCATGTTATCCAATTTTTAACATAGTCGATAATTCCCTCCTTGAAACATTCTCTTCTCAACTTTTAAAATACCCAATTCTATTATTTTCCTCCCACCTCTGGGGCCAGTTCTCCTACTGGCTTCCCTTTATCCTACCTCTACGTGTTAAGAGCATTACTAATGACTGGACCTAAATTTCCTTCCTCCTAGGTAATCTCCTTCAGTTCCATTGCTTTAGGTGTCATCTATCTTAAGGTGATCAGAGGTCCCTCTTTTCAACAATTTGTCCCACGTCCCGCAGAAAGTCCTGATTTTTGGAAAGAATGCACGAACGGGTTGAAGAACAAGAAGGGAATATACAGTTTTCGGCTGCTATATGATTATTTCACCAGAATATGAGTTTTATATTATTTTTGTTAATTTTATAATGTTAAACTGTAATAAATAGTTGCTAAGAAGTGATTATCGAGAACTGCTTATCAAAGTTTGCATTGTTGCCAGGCCCTGCCTGCCCGTCCCCTGCCCCAGCTCCACCCCCGCTCCCCCTTCCCCCCATGTTGTCCCGCCTTACAGATGTTAAAATCTGGTCACCCTAATCTAAGTGGAAGAATAGGATTGCTTTGCTCTTTCTGGGACTCAACTGCTCTGGTACACAACTAAGAATGGACAACAGGCCTTCTGAGATGCAGGTCTGCTCTCAGTGCTCAAGGACACAGATTAGAAAAATGCCTGTTCTTTCCTTCACACGTTTCACTTATTGTTGGATTTATTTTCTTACCAAGCAAAAAGTAGGTCTAGTATTCCTAATTAAAATGCAGAGAAAATGTAGATGTTTTTGATGTACTCCTCTCATAGTAAAGAGTAAATGAATGCCCCTGAATTCTCCACATTTTCCTATCTCCCAAAATAGTTTCCAAGTTCATACCTAGTCCTTGCTCCCACTGAGGGGTCTCCTGGCTGCCAAAACTCTGTGGGAGCATGGAGAACTATTTACAGAGAAGCCTCTCCAAGGAGGTCAAGAGAGGACAACAACTGTCTATTCTTTAGGAAAAGTCCAAGTCCACCAAAAAACTTGACATTTTCTTTACCTTCATTGGAAGAAGAAAAAAAAATCCTGGGGGAAAGTGAAATAAAAGTATACCATTCCATCTTAGCCCACAGGAACAAGAAACATAGACCATGTCAGTGTCTGAACACATGAGCGGTTGACTGTGGGTGAATGTTGGATGTTTTACGACTGCTAATGAGCTATCTCTGACAGCCCGAGGCCTTGTTCAGGAACTCCACCATATCATACGCCATGATAATTAGCCACATAATTAGAATTGACCATATTTCCTAATATGCTTTACCCTCTTGAGACCACTGTACTCCCTTCTTTCTGTTCCTTATGTCTCTTGGCAAAGAAGGAAACTTGGCTTTCACAGCATGAATAAAAAGACAAAGCTGGTTTCTTATCATTAACAATAGCCAACATTAATTAAGCATGCACTAAATGCTACATACACTTCTATGGTATCTGCATACATCATTTCCTTAATTCTTACAACAACTTATGAGACGAACACTATTATTATGTGTATATCACAGCCAAGACATCAAAGAGAGACTGAATATCTTGCTGAAGGTCACATAGCAAGCAAATGAGTGAGCTGGGATACAAGCGCAGGTAGGCTGACTTCACAGTCTAAGCTTTGAAGCACTATGCTTATCATACTATAGCAAAGTCACTCAACTTATCTGAATGCTGTGCTAGGCATGGTACTTCTAAAAGAAAACCCACATCTCTGAGAACTATTTAAGGAGACAAATTCGTGGCTGAACAAGCGGGAGATAACTGAGTAGCACTGCTTAGCTCTTAGTGAAGGCCTCAACCACCATGACTTGTAACACCAAAAAAGTTGGAAAAGAATCAGAATGATCCACATTAGGAGATTAGTTAAATAAATCATGGGCATAGTGATATATACAATTAAGCATCCATTTCAAATGACAGTGAGGTGGTATACTTAGCAACATTAAAAATATTCATGATACATATGAACTGTTAAAGAATCCTTTTGCAGGGATTCTGCAAATACTTTGCAGCATATATAAGAAGACAGAGAATAAGAGACAAGGAAGAAAGAAGGAAGGAAGGAAGGAAGGAAGGAAGGAAGGAAGGAAGGAAAGGTTAGGGAGAAGATCAGCAATCCTGAGACTTTTGGCCCGCTAGTTGCCTTTGGCTCAAGAACTTTTATCATTTCCTGTGAAAAGAGAGACTAGTAATCCAAACCAAACTTACTCTTCTCTGACATTTTTATGTTTATATTACCTTTAACTGTTTATTAAATTAAGTTCATGATTTATACATTGAGTGTGATTAAGATATTCTCAAATAATCTTTGTAAAAAAAATTTATGAACATGCTCCTGTCAGTTTTAACTTTTATAAATGAGCTAGAAACCATATCTCTATGATACTAGTTGTGGGAAAGTTGGCAGGAGAGAGAAATGGGGCCTTAGTAAGAAGAGCAAGCCCAACCTGGAGCACAGAAACCCTGGTTGGTTTCAAACAACTGGGGGCAACTATGTGTGTGCTCCCAGGAGAGGGAGGTGTGCTCCCAGGGGAGGGAGATGTGATCCCAGTAGTGGAGGTGTGCTCCCAGGAGTGGGGGTGTGTGCTCTCAGCCATGGTGGGGGTGTGCTCCCAGGAGTGAAGGTTGCTCCCAGCAGTGAGAGATGTGCTCCCAGCAGTGGGAGATGCTCCCAGAAGAGGGAGGTGTGCTCCCAGGACTGGCTCTGTAACAGGCACAAAGACAACAGAAGTATGCTGTAGCACAATATTATTCCAGGGAATTTACTAAAGACAAAGTTAGGGAGGTGCAAGGCAATGGGACCTCATCTTCTGATATCCATCTAGAAAGAGTGAGCTGGATAAAGAACACCTTTGTTGGCGGGTTAGGGCTGCTCTCTAGACAGAGGAACCATACAAGTGCTGGTATTCTCTTAGTCATCTGCCTCCTTAGCTGGTTTTCATAGAAGAGTAGATGGCTCAATCCAAAGAGCTAGGAAGGAATTCTGATTTATTAACCTTGCTGGTATGAATTACACCAAAAAGTATCAAGATCTGTGTGACCACTACCAATCATTTTCCCAGTAAAGATGGCTCCATGAAAGGTGGGTTGTCTCCAACAGGGCCAGGCACAAGGATGCTCACAAACTATAGTTATATCTTACATGAGTAATGGTCAGTGAAAGAACTGGATGGCAGGGATAAAGACATGAAAAGGAACTTGGTAACAATTACCTTCGAGGAATATGATATCTAAATAAGAAGAATGAGAGAACAGTCACACGATTTAAACAACTTGATTGTAGTGGGATAAGAAGTGTGGCTGAACAACTGGGTTGAAGGATCTTAACTAATTCACCAACCTCTGTGGGTCACAATTTTTTAATCTATAAAATGCATAAAATAATACGATCTCTAAACTCTAAGCTCTATGAAATAAGGTAATGCAACAAAGAGAGGATATTGCCTGGCCTGTGAATGCCTTGGTATTCAAATATGAACACTGGGCCCACGTCATAGGCATCTCTCACAAGGAGACTTTTGAAAACAGAATCTCAGGCTCCATCCCAGACCCACCAAAGCGGAGTCTGCACTTAACAATACCCCCAGGTGACCTGCATGCACATTTAAGACATGTTGTAACAAGGCGACTAGTTACTGAATGTTGACCTCAGCTCTGAAAACCAAACAAATCAGTAATTTGAAATGTTAAATGAAAGAGGAACTAACATCTCTTGAAGGTCAACTATGTCCTGGGCACTGTGCTAGTGACTTCACACATGTTTTCTTAATAAAGTGGGAAAAGAAAAAAAGGGATTTTCATAGTTGATTTGATTACTACCTTCTCTTAATTTTTTTTATTACCTTCATTGAACATCCATGCACAATAATCAGGCAGTGTCACAGGTCTTTGTTATTCATCTGCACCACGGCCTGTGAGTTATTACTATTATCCGTCTTTCCTGGATGAGGACAGGAAAACTCAGAGAAGTTAAGCAGCTTGCCTATAGTCATGAAGGCAGGGGACTGAAATGCTGAAATTCGAAAATAAGTCTTTTGACTCAGGAATCCTGTTCTTCCCAGACATAACCCCAAAGACTCTCACTCAGCTCAGAAGAGCGTTGTCCACTTGCCACAATCCATGGCATACTACATTTATATTTTCAGTTCAGAACTTCCCTGCAGACTTTTCTTTTAATGAGCAAAGAAAAAAGACACAAACAACATGGTTAATGAGATCACCAAATAAACTTGGTGTCCGCCATCTCAAAGAAAAGTGTGTTGAATAGGCTACAACCGTGGGTGGTTTTGAAACCCAGTGGTGGGAGGCAGAGGAAGGCCTTATTTTGACTTTGCAAACACGATGGGCTTCTTCTATGGTATGTGACCCTTTAAAACATACAGTGTTGAGATAGCATGTAACTCGCAAAAGGAAAGTTCAGATAAGAACAAAAAATTCATAATTATGATTAACTATAATCCACAGGACATGAAAAACTGTCCTGAGACAGTTGGCTGAAACTGTGCCAACAGGACTGTGACCAAAAAAAACTACACAAATATTTTTGGGGTCATTAGTTTCATGTTTGTGTTTTGTTAGACTCTTCTGAAAGGATCATTCCCAAATGGCTTAAATGTAGTTACTTCTAGAGTTTTTCCTTTGACAAGTTCCCTGATCGCTGACAAGTATTATATACATCATACATTCTCCAAATCCGAATCGGTAAGTGAAGGATATGGACCCTCACGTGCAAAGGGTTGTGTTTGACAGCAACTACTCTATTGGAATGAGCTCTTTTTAATAACAGTAGGGGGCCAGAAAGTTCATGGTTCTGGTGGTACAGGGGAAATTCCTATGCAGAGTTATCCTTCAAGATTTATCTTAGTAATGGGTATTTCCTTTACCTCCACAAAAGCAGTGACAAGATTACTCAAATGCAAAAATGCACAACCTCTTGATACTTTCAGTGATTTGAAATGGCAAGTGTAAAACATCAAAGTTAAAATCCAGACTGGTTTGCCTCTTTAATGGTGAAGATATGGTCTATATATAGAAATACACATGCATGGCCATGTAGGTCCACTTCTGGATTTTTCAAAACTGTTTTGAAAAAAATTTTAAATTAACTAAAGTAATTTAAAGATGCTACAGACATATTTTACAAGTTCCTTTAAAATGCAGTGATGAAGGGTTTTGAAAAGTTATAAAAATTAATTTTGTTTTTTATCAATCTAGATTTTCATATATCCAATTTACTTAAAGGCATATATAGTTTATGATCAAACATTTTAACGCCAGCAGGCATAGAAAGGCTCAACAGTTTAGAACAAATGTAAATCAGAGATGAAAATAGCTGTCCTAGCTGAGTGGGGGGCAGAAGCCAGGCCACAGGCACTGCTGTCTCCAGGAACACCAACTCAGGCATAAGATGGGCTTAGGCCTTCTCACCGCCAGCTCCTGCCACTTCTGCAGTAAGCCAAGGACGGCGTGCCTGACCTCAAGCTGGCAGCTGACGCCCTAGCTGTATGCCAGACACAGTGGGTTTATGACATTACCAATGTGCTGGGAGGTATCACTTGATTGAGAAAAAATCTAAGAATGGTGTCCAGTGGCAGGGCACGAAGCCTGTCTGCGGTACCTGGGGGGCTGCAGATGAGCTGCTGGGGCTCAGGGCAGAGGTGGAGGAACTGCAGCAGCCAGAGCAGGAACTGGACCAGCACAGCTGTGGGTGCAGCAGAGCAGGGGCATCACGGGGACACACAGAACAGCGTGGGCCATGTCATGACACATCTGCAGGTGCTGTGGTGGAGACACTCTCCTGGCCATCTAGATCAGGTGCCCATCCCAGGGGGCCTCCTCGGGCAGAAGTAACAGATCCACTTGCAGAGTGTAGGCAACCCCATCCAGGTACTGTTGGTGAAGAAAGAGGCATGGAGCCCACAGCCCGTGGCTATGCCTATGCTGCTACCCTCTGGAGACCCCATGTTGCCTCTTCCCCTCTGACTTTGCCTGAGCCTGCTCTGGTCCAGCCCCAGGAAGCCTCACACCCAAGCAGTCTTTAATCACCCCCTGTCCCTGGCAACACCAAAGCTCAGCTCTTTCTAGCTGGGCCCAGCAGTCTTGGGCCCTGCTGGGCAGCAGTGGCAGCAGCCATTATAGCAGGAGCAGTAATGGTGACTCATCACCACCCAACTCTTCTATCTCCTGTGAGTCCACCAAGGCAGACCTCACAGGCACCCCAAAACTCCCCAAAGCTGTCCGATTTGGATTCCATGTGAATGCATGAGCTCAGAGGTGCTGGAGGAGTCGATATCCTTAGAAGCGTTTGCCCCCTTCCTTTGTCTTTCTCCATCCCCTGGAGACCACGGCTACATCTACAACCTGGAGGAGAGTGAAGGTGTCTCAACCTCTGACTGACAGGGACATGGTATGTGGCTGGGACACAGACTGCCTGCCTTGGGGGCTGGCAGGGGGACCTCCCTGCACCTTATACAGCATTGAAAGCCACAGACAGTTGGCTTCCTCAGTCTTCCCTCACTGTACAGGGCCCTACGCTGTGGAGCCAAAGTGTTTGCCTCTTCTCTCCTGGGAGTTTCCTCACCTTGTGCACCCCCTAAGCCCTAGCTCTCCCTTGGCCACCACTCAGTAGCACAGAATCTAGGAGGCACCACTGCCCCCAGGGCGGCTTGTGCTGCTCACTGTCCTGCTCCTCCAGTCCTCCCTCCAACCTGCCAGATGGAGGCTGGGGTAGCTGGATGCTGGCCAGTGGCTGCTCCAGCCTCCTCTGTTGCTCCCCATCCCTGTCCCTACAGCTCTTCCTGGACCACTCACGTGTGTCCTTCTTCTGGGTCTTACCCTGTGCACCTGTAGTGGTAGGGTGCTAATAGAAAGGAGCAGAAGTCTCCAGCTAGGACTCTGGACCAGTTTCCCATCAGCCCAACCTCCCACTGTCTAAAAGACTCTCCTTCATTTCCGTTTATTCATCTACCCTCATTTAGAGCCATTTGCAGAGATTTAGAAAGATTTACAGTAATGAATGGATTTCTATATAAAGATTATTTTTATACTTTTTGTAGCAAAAGGAAATTGCAATATTTATGCAGCATCCACGTGAATAAAGGCCATGTCTAAGGCTAAAAAAGAGAGATGAGAATAATATAATCAATCTATAGATATTAATAATTCCCTCTTTAAACTCTCATATGCCTTTTGAACCTCGTGTTTACTGTAGGCAAACACGATGCTAATTGTATTTAATGCAAACACAAGTACACGTATCAATATAAACCTAAAAGAAGAAACTGACTTACAGGAAAGAACAGTGGTGTTCTTTCACAGTGGTGGCAAAGATAGTGAGCAGGAGAACTGGTAACAGGAAAACGCAAAAGATATGAGAGTCAGCAGAAATAAGGTATAAAAGGCTTCCTATCATATGGCACAGGCTGAAAGAGCTTGAAGGATGAGAGATGAAGAGCTGAGAAAAGAGTGGAGAAGGGAGAGAGATACCCAGAGAAGGTGTGGGGAAAGAGGCCAATCGGAGGCTGCGGAGGAGCCAGGTTGAGAGCCCCTCTGACGGCAACACTGGGGCAGCGCCGAGTTCACACAGGTGGACTCTGGGGAGCGTGGGATGAGAGGTGAGGAGTAGGGAAGGGTGAGGTGAAGGAACAAGGACAGGAAGGTGCAGAAAGGAGCTCGGGGTGGAGAGGAAGCAGGCCTGGTGTGGACCAGATCAGCGAGCACCTATGGGAAACAAGTATTGTGAGAAAGTTGGAAGAGAAAGGGTCTATCAATGCTGTCCTCATGATTGAAGTTTCCAAATTGTACAAATTGTGCACTTTCATTCACTGGGAGGAGTAGTGGAAACTATACCTACCCTTTGCTCCAAATCTCTAAACTCCTTTTTTCACTATAGTTATGTCTTACATGAAATTAAAGTTGTAGACATCATTAAAATTTAGAAACAGGTTTCTTTAGCAAAAATTTTAAATAATGTCTTTGGTTTATATGCAAAAATGCAGGATATATATATGTGTATGTGTGTGTGTGTGAACATAAACTTCTAAAAGGTTTTTTGTTTTTGTTTTTTGAGACAGAGTCTTACTCTGTCGCTGAGCTAGAGTGCCATGGCCTTAGCTCACAGTAACCTCGTACTCCTGAGCTCAAGCAACCCCCGTGTTCATCCTCCTGAATTACACATGATCATCTTCTGTATGAGCTGAAGATGAGTTTACAAGGTAAAGGCAGGTCCTAAGATGCAATGAAATTGTAACATAGAATACTGAAATCTTAAATGGAATGTTTAAAGGAAAATGATCATCAAATTGTTAAAACAATGATCCACATCTTATATGAAGAAAAGCACGAAGTTAGGGAGGGGACAAAGAAGCCAAGAGCACACTGGGGGTCTTCTCATGCTCCTGTCCTCAGGGGAGAAGCAGGACTGTAATCTCCCTACATTTATCAACAAAATTTAAACCAAATAAAAGCCCCAGTGCAATTTTTTTTCCCCAGAAAGATATACACACTCAACCCACAAAATTTTATACACATTTTTGTTGGAGGTATCCCCAGATCCCCCAAAGCCTACGTGTGAACTCCACAGAACCCCTAGTGGAGATGTACTACATATGTATGGATGGACAGAGGGAGATGGCACGATCCCATGAAAAACACAGGTTAAAACACAGAAAATGAAGAGTCAATGTTTTAGTTAAAAGGCATACTTGTATGTATTGATTAGAACTTTTGAAGGATTACAACCAGATAATAATAGTTGTTATCTTTGAGTGGTCAAGTCACAAATGATTTCTATCCTTTTTCTTTCTCCATTATTAAAAAATTATAAAACTCTTATAATTCTCAAAGCACAATTTTAATAACTCCAAAGATAAAATTCTAAAATGTAATTTATAACCATTCCAGTTACTTTCCTTAAGAGCAGTGCTATGGGAGAGAAATACACCTTACTTGCTGTTAAGTTCTTGAAATAATCTCGATGGTGAAAACCCAAAGCTGTTCCTTCTGTTGCTTCCAGACGGGTTTGATTTGTTGATTTGGTCTAATTACTTATTTTATGGTCCTGCTTACAGGGGTTGGTGGAGATCCTGCATTTGTTTAGTCATCCTTCGCGCAGGCTATCGGGAACCAGGTGTTAGGAATTGACGTAATTTATTATTTCCATAAGTGCACATTTTCACACTGTGGGTTTTCTTTAAGTGGCATAACTCATATAAAACTGTAATTAGAATAAACATTTGTTTCAGGAAGTCTTAAAAATATCCAGCTCTAAGTATATGCAAACTTTTCCTGTGAAAAGGATACTGAAGAAAGCAAGAAAGAAATACAAACATTCTTGGATGTGATGATGGGTCTCATTCCTTCTTTTAAAGAATTTCCTGGAGCTTACAAAACCCAATGAGCAAAGAATATTAACACCAAGAAAGTGTTAAACAACTGGAAGAATGAAACAATATGTTCATGTTTTCACACTCAGGACTTTCTAACTTAGAAGCGAGTACTTGGACTTCTGATGAAAGTACTGTGTAGGCCAAAAGAATCCAACATGTCAGCTGTGGTCCAGTAAATGGAACTGCCATTTATGCCTCATACTTTTTTAAAAGTTCCCTTTAAATATTAATTCATTTGGCCTATTTGAAGTCGAAGTGCTTAAGCTTTAGGAGAATAAAACAATCATTAAACTATAGAAATATCTCTGAGATGGAGACAGGCCTTTTTAATCACATTAGATAACTTTTAAGAACTCAAATGCCTCCATAAACTACCCAAGGATAATTAATACAAGCTGTAGACCACGCTTTTAGTTTTAGTTTTAATATCTTCAAAATGTAGTGTCAGGAACAAAAAAATCTTTGTACTGAAGTGGAGAAATTTCATCTGCAGTGAATTATATCTCATGAATGATTTCAGAGATCTGATTTCTTATAGAAAGAGAGAGAGAGGCGCATTAGCCATTAGTGACCTTTGGGATATTTAATCCATAAAGTTTCGGTTATTGCTTTCTAGCCAGAGATTATTAGAAGCTGGGAAGGAGACTCGAGGAGCCAAGAGACATGAATTCAGCATCATGTTAGCAGACAATCTGTCAGTTTTTTAGGAGTGCCTGATTATCTGGGCCTCTCCTCTTCTGGCGGTGGTATGAATTAGCCACTCGGTGAATACTGATCACGGTGAGGATGTTTCTCGATTCTCTACCACTGAGACATTTTAGGAAAAAGCTACATTTGGGCTTCAAATTTGCCATGGCATAAAGGAAAATTTTAACAAGAGGGAATAAAAATCAATGCACTATCTCACTCATTTTTGCGTTTATTCATATGTATTTACTGCCTATTATGAGTCAGGTGTCAGGCATATAAAGATAAATAAAACACTAAATTCTATTTGCCTTAACTTCCTTTGGATTTTACTTTTTCAAAATCTTTAAGGTGGTGTTCACTGATAAAGAAACTGTAGCTATAAATATTGGCTAATTGTTTTTAATGTAAAACTAACTATTCATGCGAATTATGTAAAAAAACTCTGATTATATGAAACAAAGGTGAAATACGGTTATACATACTATATCAGACATATACTAAAAAATGATTTGTTGTTTATATGAAATTCAAATTTAACTTGGCATCCTGCATTTTCATTTGCTAAATCTGGCCACTTGAAGCTGAAACCCAGAAAGCCCAAGGCATTCCAGCTTTGAACTGGCCTTGTGGGTGCTCATGGCTGGAGTGTGTGGACCCAGGCACACAGGAAGGCTTCAACAACTGCTGTTCCTTAATAACTCATTCACTAGCAATAAATTGAAGCTAGTCTCAATGCTGCTGTTCTTTCCTGAAAGAATAAAAAGTACTGCAGACACTGCCCGCAGCATCTAAATGTTTCCCCTCTAATAACATACTATATTTTCAATTGATTTTAAAGCTAATAACTCAGAGAACTATAAAACTGTTTAGAGCCCTTAGGGGGCTAGAATTTATGAAGACTGATTTTTCTCAGGCAAGAAGACAACTTGACAGAAATCTTTGTAAGTCACATCACTTCTCTGGATCTGTTTATGCATCTTTAATAGACGGAAACCAGACTGCGGCTTTGCTTGTATCGATCCCTCTATCTGAAAGGTTCTCTGTCCAACTTAGATTTTCTGAATTTTGTCTTGATTCATGGGTCTGCTAAAACTCATCCTTGTTCTTCTCAGTCAAAAGTAATTTCTGTTCTCTCTGATTTCCCCAGTACTTCTCTTGGGGGTAATTTTGACCTTACATCAATATTCTAGATATCCATGTACTTGTCTCCCTTACAAGACTGAAGGTCTCTGAAGTCAGAATCTGTCACTAACTTATCTTTGTAATCCCCACCCTGCCATCCCCGCTTATTTTGTTTACTGCCCGTGTTGTGGGCAGACAAAGCCTTTTCTATGTGTCTCTGTAGAAAGCAGTCTTTTTAGGGACGTTTTGTAGAAGTCATTGGCAGAGCATTTTCTGATTCAAGTCAGACTCACTGAAATTTCCCGCTTTGCACAGATCTGAGCAGTAGCACACAGGAATAGAAACAGCTAACACTATGAAAATACTATTGCACATACTCCCAAGATTGTGTAATTGCACTAGGAAGCCTCTACCATTTAAAAGGCTGATGACAGATGCTTAGATGACTAAGTAGATAATCTGCCTTTGTGGTAAAAGCAAGGATCAGCATTCAAACCAAAAACCATGGCCAGTGAGTTGCACAGGGTCCACCTGAGTCAGAAGACAAGGCTGAAGGAGAGCACAAAAGAAAAAGTACCTAAGCCAGATTCACATTATCCTAGCAGGCCAGAATCTATGACCTTGGAAGAAGATTGACAGCTAAAACTAGCCCTACACACCATGTTATTACAAACCTATATGCTATTTGCAATGATTATTCATGGAGGTGAGTGTAAGTCATAAAATGTTTTTCAATAAAAGAATTCCAAGAATGCAAAACAGAAGTATAAAATACAAATCCACAAATCTTTTTTTTTTCTTTTGCAGTTTTTGGCCGGGGCTGGGTTTGAACCCACCACCTCCAGTATATATGGGGCCAGCGCCCTACTCCTTTGAGCCACAGGCACCACCCTCAAACTCAAATCTTTTAGATACAAATATTGTGAAACCTTTTCCTTCTTAACTCAGTAAGGAAATATGCTTTGCAGTTTCAAAGCCCAGTCCAGCCAAAGAAGAAAGTTCTGCTCAGCGCAGGGAGAGATGCCCAAGGAAGCCACGGTAGGATAGCTTTATCCAGGGCGTCCCCAGTAAGTAACTCATGTTCTGTGCCTATCAGGTTTGATATAAGGTGATTACAGAATTTCCTCATCAGCCACCTGAGCTTCTGGTTGTGTGACTTGCTCAGCAAAAGCTGTGTGGGAACATATTTCTGTAAAAAAAAAGAAATGTTACTGACTGAAACAAACAAGATGTCCCCTACATCTCTGCTATCCCTGTCTGGCTGATGGGAACGAAGAATGAAGAAACAGATTTTGGGAAAGTCAGCCATTTGACCCAAAGGGTGGCCAATATGAAAAATTAAGATGTGTCCCTGTGTTTCTTAGTAACTACTTCATAGGTTAGTGGTCCCATGATTACTGGAACTGTGAGGAATTTCATCACTGGCATGAACTACTGAATTTTATCAGCTGTGGTTACTTCCACATAAACTGTCTAATATTAAAACAAGCCCTGGTTAATATACTTCCAACGCACCAAGAAGGAGCCAAAGGCAGTGGGTGGATATTTACTTTATGGCCCTGTTCTCTGTCTTACTTCAGAAGCTAATCCCTTAGAATGAAAAGGGGGATACATTTCCCCACCAGGCAACACATGCCAGGCCTTTTCTTGTCTCCTATCAGACATCCCAGAAAAGACCATTTCTGTAAAACACAGTGAGAATGAAGAAACGACAGTGAAGAAAACCCAGAATTCCAGATAGGCCTTCACTTCTTTTTTTTTTTTTTTTTTGAGACAGAGCCTCAAGCTATCCCCCTGGGTAGAATGCCGTGGCATCACGCTCACAGCAACTGCCAACTCCTGGGCTCAAGTGAGTCTCCTGCCTCAGCCTCCCAAGTAGCTGGGACCACAGGCGCCCACCACAACGCCTGGCCATTTTTTGGTTGCAGCCATCACTGTTGTTTGGCCGGCCCGGGCTGGGGATTCGAACCTGCCACCCTAGGTGTATGTGGCTGGCGCCTTAGCCGCTTGAGCCACAGGCACCCAGCCAAGACCTTGACTCTTAAAAAAAAAAAATCAAAACCCAAAACCTGAAAACAGGACAAAATCCCTGTAACAGAGAAAGCGTCAACTCCACCTCTTGTCCCAGGGACATTCCAGGAGACTAACGAATGGATAACAGGAGGTGTGTCTAAAAACATTCTGGTTTCCAAATCATTACAGTTAATGGGCTACTTTATTTCACTGACAAATTAACAGGGAGAGGCAGAGATGATTTTATTTTTATTTCTTCACAATCTTATTCCCAGTTACTCTTTTTCTTGTCGTTATTCCCAAACCAATCCATGCTGACTCAGCAAAGTGGTTCCAGCCAAGATTTTCTGTTGAATCAAGAAATTTGGATGTATAAAAGCTGACAGAGCTCTTTAACTTGAGACATCCTCAGCCTCCTCTGTGTCCTCTCAAGGTTTTGCAGTGCTCACTGACCAAAGGCAAGAAATCGCCCCATCCATGAATGGTCTCTGTGCCATCAGAGGAGAGGTTAAAGATAGGGTGACCAGATTTTAACATAGGTAAGGCGGGACAACATGGGGGGGGCGGGGCGGGGGCCTGACAACACGCAAACTTTGATAAGCAGTTCTCCATAATCACTTCTCAGCAATTATTTGTTATTATTACAGTTTAACATTATAAAATTAACAAAAATAATATAAAACTCATATTCTGGTGAAGTAGCCACATGGCAGCCGAAAATCATATATTCCCTTCCTGTTCTCCCGCCCGTTCGTGCATTCTTTCTAAAAATCGGGATTTTTTAAAAACACCACGGGACGCGGGACAAATTGTTCAAAAGCAGGACATCTGGTCACCCTAGTTAAAGAGGAGCTTCTCTAGAGGCGCAGAATCTAGAGAATTCTAGAGACTCTAGAATCCTTACACCCAAGGATTAGGCACATCAATCCAGGAGATGCTGCCCAAGTCCTGGCTCAGGCCAAAGCAGGGCTTAGCTTCTATTTAAAGCTGCAGACACCTGAGCAAAAAAGAGATTGGCCCTGGGGGTAGAGCAGCTGTGAGAACTCCAGGCTCATAACAAAGATAACAGCTTCCCTTTTCTAGGAGTTTCTTCAAAGACTTGAAATTAAATCCATAGGATTAGAGATAAAGGAAGGATAAGAATAAAGCAGCACCTTCTGGATATGGAAGCAAAAATAGTAAGGGTGCCCCAGACCAGTGCTGGGGATAGTTTAATTTCATATTTCTTAAGTTATCTGGAAGAGGGAGAGGGCACTATAAAATCTCCAAACTAATGGGAATGAACCACAGGGAGATCTGAGACCCTGTGATAAACGAATTTTAAAAGTAACACAAAATTTGAAATGGAATAAAAAACAATGCTCTTGCTTATGGTAATCCAAATACACTAATAGGAGAATGGGCATCATTTCTCAAGAATAACTAGTTATCCCTAAAAATATCTGCTCCCGGCTCGGCGCCTGTGGCTCAAGCAGCTAAGGTGCCAGCCATATACACCTAAGGTGGCAGGTTCGAATCCCCAGCCTGGGCCCACCAAACAACAATGATGGCTGCAACCAAAAAAATGGCCAGGCGTTGTGGCGGGTGCCTGTAGTCCCAGCTACTTGGGAGGCGGAGGCAAGAGACTCGCTTGAGCCCTGGAGTTGGAGGTTGCTGTGAGCGTGATGCCATGGCACTCTACCCAGAGGGATAGCTTGAGG
>CAUYTI010047908.1:0-14772 GCA_963575145.1 Galago senegalensis
GGTGGCAGGTTTGAATCCCCAGCCCAGACCCGCCAAACAACAACAGCTGCAACCAAAAAATAGCCAGGCGTTGTGGCGGGTGCCTGTGGTCCCAGCTACTTGGGAGGCGGAGGCAAGAGACTCGCTTGAGCCCAGGAGTTGGAGGTTGCTATGAGCTGTAATGCCACGGCACTCTACCCAAGGGGACAGCTTGAGGCTCTGTCTCAAAAAACAAAAAACAAAAAAACAACATCATGGCTTGGCACCTGTGGCTCAAGTGGCTAAGGCGCCAGCCACATACACCCAAAGTGGCAGGTTCAAATCCAGCGTGGGCCCACCAAACAATGATGGCTGCAACCAAAAAATAGCCAGGCATTGTGGCGGGCGCTTATGGTCCCAGCTACTTGGGAGGCTGAGGCAGGAGACTCACTTAAGCTCAGGAGTTGGAGGTTGTTGTGAGCTGTGATGCCACAGCACTCTACCCGGGGGACAGCTTGAGGCTCTATCTCAAAAAAACAAACAAACAAAAAAAAAAAAACCAACATCATACTTCCAAGATTTGGAAAAAATAATTCATTTTGTATGGAACCAGAAAAAAACCCATATAGCCAAGGCAATACTTTGTAATAAAAACAAAGTCAGGGCATTATCCTACCAGACTTTAGGCTGTACTCTACAAGACCATAGTGATCAAAAGTATGGGTACTGGCACAAAAATGGAGGCACGGACATCTGGAACCAGACAGAAAACCATGAAATGAAACTAACCATCTTATAACACCTAATCTTTGATAAACCAAGTAAGAACATACACTGGAAGAAAAATCCCTATTCAATAAATGGTGCTGGGAAAAATGGATAACCACATGTAAAAGACTGAAACTGGACCCATTCCTTTCTCCAGTCACTAAAATTAATTCAAGATGGACAAAAGATCCAAATCTAAGGCATGAAACAATAAAAATCCTTGAAGAAAGTGTGAGAAAAACACTTGGAAGTTATCGGACTGGGGAATAACTTTATTAAGACAATTTCAGAGGCAACTTCAACAACAAAAATAAACAAATGGAACTTAATTAAACTGAACAGCTTCTTCTATACAGCTAAGAGACAACAACCAAAGCAAATAGATAACCATTAGAATGAGAAAGATATTTGCATGTTATGAATCAGACAAAAGCTTGGTAACTAGGATCCATAGAGAACTCAAATTAATCAACATTAAAAAAGCCAACAATCCCTTATATCAATGGGCAAGAGAGATAAATAGAACCTTCTCTAAAGAAGATAGACCAAAGGTTTAACATTTAAAAAATGCTCATCATCCCTAATTATCAGAGAAATGCAAATAAAAACCACCCAAGGATATCACCTCACCCCACAAAGAATGGCCCACATCACAAAATCTCAAAGTTCAGATGCTGGCTTGGATGTGGAGAGAAGGGAACACTTTTACACTGCTGGTGGGACTGCAAATTAATACAACCTTTTTGGAAGTAAGTATGGAGAATCTCAAAGAGCTCAAACTAGACCTGCCATTTGATCCTGCAATCCCATTACTGGGCATCTATCCGGAAGAAAAAAAAATCATTTTATCATAAGGACGTTTGTACTAGACTGTTTATCAAGGCTCAATGTACAACTGCCAAACTGTGGAAACAACCTAAATGCCCACCAACCCACGAATGGATTAACAAGCTGTGGTGTATGTGCATGTATACCATGGAATACTAATTAGCCACTAAAAAAGATGGAGACTTTACATCTTTTGTATTAACCTGGATGGAGCTGAAACACATTCTTCTTAGTAAAGCATCACAAGAATGGAGAAGCAAGAATCCAATGTACTCAATTCTGATATGAGGACAACTGAAGACCTACTTAGTACATGGTGGGGGTTGGGGATTATGGTGTGTGACACACCTCTTAGAGGTGGGACACAATTATAAGAGAGACTTTAGCTAACAAATGCAATCAGTATAACCTGGTTCTCTGTACCCTCAATGAATCCTCAACAATTTAAGGGAAAAAAAAAAAAAGGACAGAAAACTACGTTCTCAATTCTTAAATGTTATCATCACCCTCTATTTAACCAAAAGTGTTTCCCTGCCATATGGAAGGCAAGATTAATCTTGGTGCTAAGCCTGGGGCAGTGGCTCAGGCCTGTAATACTAGTACTCTGGGAGGCGGAGGTGGGTGGATTGCTTGAGCTCACGAGTTCAAAACCAGCCTATGCAAGAATAAGACCCTGTCTCTACTAAAAATAGAAAAATTGTATAACAATGTGAATGCACTTGACATTACTGAACAGTACACTTAAATATAGTTAGATGGTAACTTTTACATGTATTTACCACAAATTTTTAAATATAGTTAATAAAGGCATGAAAAATTTTCAAAATGTATCATGATGACTTAACATGTAAGTAAAACTATAAAGATCCTAGATAGAAATGCTATAATAAATTTTCATAAGCATATATAAATAAAAATAGAAAAATTGAGGCAAGAGGATTGCTTGAGCCCAAGAGTTGGAGGTTGCTGTGAGCTATGATGACACCATGGAACTCAACCCAGGGCAACAGCTTGAGACTGTCTCAAAATATATATATAATAATAATTGGTGATAAATGACCCCGAAAGACTAGTGTCTCCAATTAGAGCCTTGAAAACACTTTGTATTTTTTCTTTGCTCAGGAAAATACTGAAACTCCTTTTCTAGACTTGCCACAAGACACTTTTGACAATCCTCAGAAGGTAACACATTTTAATTCCCATTCAGATTATCAGCAATAGTAACTACTCTAATCACTGTGTAAGTAAAATGAAAGGAAGAAACATAAGCTATAACTCTTTGGAGGTTGACTTGCTAGGAACACCGAAAAGCAATTCTGTACCTTATCCTTCCCTAAGTTAGCCAATCTTACCATTCACAAATGAATTGATGTACATCTTCTCATAATACTATCAATACTATTTACATTAAACCACTGAAGCTTATATAATCTAACACTGCTTTAGACATTAAAGAAAATAATCACCTCCAGCACCTCATAAAATATAAAACCAAGTATATATGTAAAACAAAGTATATAGGCATCCTGTCAATGTCTTGCACATACTAAGACTCTTGGATCTGAGATCTGTTTACTATCAAGTTATCACTTAGAACAAATTAAGAATTCTCAACTGGCCGGACAATCATTGCACCAAGCAAACTTCCTGCAAACAAAAAAATGAGCCTTTCTGCTTACACTTCTAAGTCAAATTACTTCTGTCAAAGCTTGAATGTATTTACATATGAGATCAATTTCATACACAGCTAGGTAAGAGGCAAAATGAATCTTAAACAAGCTTTATTCTGTTTTCATCTTTCAAAGATAAGACTGGCCTGAACTCCTAAGCCTTGTTAATAAGGATCTTGCAAAATTCACTATGCATAGGGTGTGCCCAAAGAATACTTGCTGGAAAAATCTGCTGGGAGAGTGCCAGTTTAAAAAGAAAAACATTTTCACCCAGCTGGAAATCTAAAGAGTGGTTGCAGCAACCACTTAAGGGTAGTTTTCTTCAGCTGAAAACTATTAAGTCTGAAGAAAATTTTAGAAAAACCCAAGATCTTTTGCTTCTGAGAATAAAATTCTAAGAAATCCAACTAAATGAATCAATGAAGTATTCAACTATGCCAACTTCATACATCTAAAGAGCAATAATAAGCTTCTGTCTTTGATATCTGACAATGTCAAAAGGCATTAAGTACCTTATTTGTCCTATTTAAATTAACTTTATAATCTAAGTTTTTAAATCAGCTATCTCTCGGAAGAATAAAAGAATTTTATTCTGCTTTAAAACAAACAGTAGGCTCGGCGCCTATAGCTCAACCGGCTAAGGCGCCAGCCACGTACACCTAAGGTGGCGGGTTTGAATCCCCAGCCTGGACCCGCAAAACAACAATGACGGCTGCAACCAAAAAAATAGCCGGGCGTTGTGGCGGGCGCCTGTAGTCCCAGCTACTTGGGAGGCGGAGGCAAGAGACTCGCTTGAGCCTAGGAGTTGGAGGTTGCTGAGAGCTGTAATGCCATGGCACTCTACCCAGGGGGACAGCTTGAGGCTCTGTCTCAAAAAAAAAAAAAAAAACTGCTGAAAGGATAGATATTAAATAAAAAATGGTAAGTACATGAGGTTATAGGTACGTTAATTAGCTTGATTTAGCCATTTTACAGCATAAACAAAATATCAGAACTTCACATTATATGCTGTAAATATATGCAATTTTAATTTGTTAATTATACCTTAGTTGTTTTTGTTTGTTTTTGAGACAGAGTCTCAAGCTGTTGCCCTGGGTAGAGTGCAGTGGTGTCATAACTCACAGCAACCTCAAACTCTTGGGCTTAAGCGATTCTCTTGCCTCAGCCTCCCAAGTAGCTGGGACTACAGGTGCCTGCCACAACACCTGGCTATTTTCTTTGTTGCAGTTGTCATTGTTGTTAAGCAGGCCTAAGCTGGATTCAAAACTGCCAGCCTCCCTGTATGTGGCTGATGCCCTAACCACTGAACTATGGGTGCCAAGCCCATTCCATGAGTTTTAACAGGTATATATTTCCATGCCCCCAGAAAGTTTACTCAAATCCTTTCCAGGAAATACCCCTTTTCCCTAGGCAACTACTGATCTGATTTCTCAGATGTTTGCTCTAGAACTCTGTCTAAGTGGAATCACACAGTGTATTCTTTTAAGTCTGGCTCCTTTTTTCAACAGTTTTGAGGTACTTCACGATTCCCTGTGTGTTAGCAATTTGTTCCTTTTTTATTGCTGTGGTTTCTTTTTTCTACTCACTTTTTAATTTATTTGGAACTAATTTTGGTACATAATGTGTACTTGTTCTTTACTGCTGCTTTAATGAATCATCACAACTTAGTGGCTTAAAACAGAACAGATTTATTATTTTACAGTCTTTTAGGTCAGAAGTCTGGGTTAGTGTGGCTGGTTTCCCAAGGCCTAAAATCAAGGTGTAGACTGGCTGGGCTTTTGTTAGGGAAGTCTGCAAAATAACATTCTTCCAAACTCATTCGTGTTACTAGCAGGATCCTGTTCCTTGTAGCTGTAGGATTGAGGTCACCATTTCTTTCTTCTTTTTCTTTTTTTCGGTTTTTGTTTGTTTGTTTTGAGGTAAGATTTGTTGTCCCAGCTAGGGTGCAGTAGTATTATCATAGCTCACTGTATCCTCAAACTCCTGGGCTCAAGGTGTCCTCCTGCCTTAGCCTCCTGAGTAGATGAGACTGCAGGTGCACACCATCACACCTGGCTAATTATTCTATTTTCTGTAGAGATGTGGTCTTGCTCTTGCTCAGGTTGGTTTTGATCTCCTGGTCTCAAGTGATCATCCTGCCTTAGGCTCCCAGAATGCTAGGATCAGAGGCATGAGTCGTTGTATCCAGGCTATTTATAGAACATTTTACTCAACAAAATTAGAATATTAAAACAACTATTTGTTTAAATATTCTATTTAAATTTATTCTATTTATTCTATTTAAATATTCTATTCTATTTATTTCAACTTTTGTTTAAAATTAGCTGGCATCATCATAGTTCACTGCAACGTCAAACTCCTGGGCTCAAGTGATCCTTATCCCTCAGTTTCCCAAGAAACTGAGACTATAAGGTGCATGCCACCAGGCCTGGCTAATTTTTCTATTTTTTTCTTAGAGACAGAGTCTTGTTCTTACTCAGGCTAGTCTTGAATTCCTAGATTCAAGCCATCCTCCCACCTTGGGCTCACAGAGTGCTAGGAATACAGGTGTGAGCTACTACATCTGCCTCCACATTTCTTTACTGACTATCATCTGGGAGCTTCTCTCTGTTCCTTAAGGCCACTTACCTTCCTTGTTACTGTTAGCCCCCTCTACTTTCAAAACCTGCAGTGGTGAGTCCAGTGCTTTTCATGCTTCAAATCTTCTGCTGTATCTCTCCTGTCCTCTTCTTCCCTCTCATCTCTCTTGTCTCCAGCCACAGAGAGTTCTAGTTCCCTGCTTTTAAGGGTTTTTGTGTGATCAGATTGGGCTCACCTAGATAATCCAGGATAATATCCCTATTTCAAGGACTGTGAGCTTAATTACATCTCCCTTTCACCCTGTATTGTGATGCATTCATAGGTCCTGGTGATTAGGTTGTAGACATCTTTGGGAGCCCATGACTTGACTTACCACATGGTGTGAAGTAGAAATTTAACTTTTTTCCCCAGATATTTAATTATTTATATCAAATGATTCATTCTTGTTCAATTTATTTAAAAAGCTGCATTTATCATGCGCGGAATTATTTTATAATACATATTTATTTTTGGATATTCAGTTTTGTTCTATTGATGTGTTTATTCTCATGTTAGTACCACACTTTAAAAATTAGATGTTTTATAAATACATTTTAAAATATGAGAGATTTTCTCTTGGCACTTCTCTTTTTATTAAGAATATCTTGGCTACTCTATTCTCTTAGATGAACTTAAGAATTCTTTAATTTAAGCACTTTGATATTTTACATTGAAATTTTGTTGAAAATATACATTAATTCATTAATATGGGAGGAGTTGATATTGTAAAATAGTGAATTTGCCCAAACAGAAACATGTTGGGTACTTAAAAAATTCAAGACTTTTTCTTTTGAGTAAAATTTTGTTTTTCCTCCAGATAAGTCTATAAGTTTAAAGGGGTTAGTGGGGCTGGGCACAGTGGCTCATGTCTGTAATTCTAGTACTCTGGGAGGCTGAGGTGGGTAGGTTGCTTGAGCTCAGAATTTTAAGACTAGCCTGAGCAAGAGTAAGACCTTGTCTCTACTAAAAATAGAAAAGCTAACTGGGCATTGTGGCGAGTACCCATAGTCCCAGCTACTTGGGAGGCTGAGGTAAGAGGATTGCTCAAGCCTAGGAGTTTGAGGTTACAGTTATCTGTGATGCTACAGCACGTCTACCTAGGGTGATTGAGTGATAGTGTCTCAAAAAAAAGGTGTTAGTGGATATTTTATAAAAAGTTTAAAAAAAAAGCTCCTATGAGAATTGTGTATATATATATGTATATATAATACATTTATACATATTTTTAATTACAATTTTTCTTTCTGAAAATCTGCATTTGTATCTGTTTTTTTGGGTACACAGAACCAGGTTACACTGATTGCTTTTGTTAGGTAAGGACCCTCTTATATTTGTGTCCCACCCCCAAAAGGTGTACCATACCCCTTGACCCTTCACCCCTCCCTCCTTCCCTTTCTTTGTTTAGTTTAGATGGGTACAAGTTATATTAGTCGTGTGCTAATTTAGCCTCAAATTATAAAGCAGTGTCAATATAATTAACCTTCCCAGGAGTCCTGGTTCTGCTTTTCTTATGCAGAAAAATGTTTCGTTTATAAATATAGAATTTAATGAAAAACACGTTTTGGAGTACTGGTTAGCTGAGGGATAAGAGTAAGTCAGTTTGAGGCAAATCAAGTCCTCATCTGAATATCAGGGGAAACTTAGGACTTTAAAGTTGGCTGTGTTGCAGTTTCTAAACAGCTAGTCAAGTAGGGATCAAACCAGTAGACTGAGACTTATTTCCACCCCTTCTAAAACAAAAAACAAGTTGCTTTGTGAAATCATGTCAAAATATTCTTCATGGTTGCTTTGCAAGGTCAACAGCAGTTTTATTGGCTTGTACCTTGATTTTGCAGGTCTTTGGTTTGTTTGTTAAGGGAACAAATAGGATAAAAACTCAAAATTCTGTGTTTATGGGGTAACTATGGAGCAATGAACTAGTTTCCAGCTGTAATACTCTGGACACGAATCAGGGGATGTTTAGAGAAGATTTGGACCAGGTTTACTCAGCACAATCTGTGATCTCACATTCTGTGCTAAAATATGGAACAGAAGTCATTATCAGAGAATTTAGTTCTTGATTGCAGATATTATTCATCTTTATGTATTCTGGGCTGTACAGGATAAAAAGACAGCATGATGTTCAGAGGTGAGAATAGTATAGCAGAAGCATGCAAATGCCTGGTTCCTGGGGCATAGACTCTGCACGCTAAAATATGGGGAAGCAGCTATCATACTCTCACACATAGGGGATGAAGGATAAATTTTCCATTGAGTAGAAAAATAGTATTTCAGATGTTATACCAGCAGACTATTCTAACTAGAACTGTACTTTGTAATAAAACTTTCTATAGTGATTAAGATAAATCACTATATAGATCTGCACTGTTAATAGTCTAGATCTGCACTGTCAAATATGGTAGCCACTAGTCACATGTGGCTGTTGAGTGCTTAACTGTCTAGAGTGACTGAGGAACTGAAGCTGTACTTATATTTACTATTAGTTAATTTAAATTAAAATGTAAACAGCTACATGTGATTGTGGTTACCATATTAGAAAGAATGTTCCAGATAGAATAGTAATAGTAAACAGTTAGTATGGGAGTAGTCATAAAGATAAATTGCCTTGCCTTTTATTTTCAGTAGTGACAAATCTACCGTAAGCAATAAGTATATTTATTGGCTCAGTTTGGGACATGCTATTCAACAAACCAAGCAGTTCCTGCCAGTGCTCTCTAATGTGGCCACTTCCCATTATAGAGCCAGATACTTATTTTCCCAGATTCCTGTTTCCGACCAGTGAACCATATGGAGAAGTCTACTTGTAGAAAGTTTCCCTTTTTTATAAAAGAGATGAGTGGTAGCAGGGACTCCTACTTCCTGTTTTTAAAGTAATGGCCAGAGTTTTAGCAAATGTCTTCAATCTTGAGGGGATAAGCATGAGGACACAAAATAGTGTGCTTAGGATAGTATCACAGAAAGATTAAGAGCTTCTGACTTCTGATTATGTGAGAAAATTTCCTCTCCTGGTTCAAGTAACTGTTAGTCACATATTCTCTTACTTGCTGCCAAACATATCCTGACACATGTAACTAGAAGTCTGTAGAAACAGTAGACCACTTGATTCTGTCAATCAATGGCTCCCTCCTATTTTTTTGTGTTTACCTGGGCCCTGTCCTTTTCCTTTAGGCATTAGTTTCATCTTTAGTCCAGAAGCAAAATGCAGCTGAAATTTAGGGTCACATGTATACACCTCAGTATTACATTTGCTGCTTCACTTCCACTCTGAATGGTGCTCTAGGAGATATTCTCTCCTTGAAGGTTATCAGAGGAGTAATAAAACATTTTCTCAGAATCTTCCAGAAAACATCATTTTAAGTTTCATGGGCCAGAATTGTGTCCCACACTCAATACTGACCCAATCACTGTCAAGGAAATTGGATTTGCTCATCAGATCCTTAGGAACTAGGGGTAGGGCCAACATTCCTTAAGATTAAGAGGTTTGGGAAAAAAGAAGTAGGTAACAGAACAAAACGGGGGCTCTATTGGCCTCTGAAAGGCCCCAAGGATGGTTCACTGTTGCCAAATGGTTAGAGCAGGTGCCCTCAAACTACGGCCTGTGGGCCACATGCGGCCTGCCTAGGACGTTTATCCGGCCCACCAGGTGTTTTTGCCACTGCTGCCTGTCCTGCTTAGCAGCTGACTCATCCCGGGACCCACAGTCTGGTCCTCCAACAGTCTGAGGGACAATGAACTGGCCCCCCGTTTAAAAAGTTAGAGGACCCCTGCATTAGAGTGTCAGAGCTTCCTAAGTTATGAATATCATTAATTGTTATAAAGGGAAAGCTTTCAAGTTTCTGCCATAAAAATTTAACCTCTTTTTAGTTTTAATAAAAACAATTATTGGCACCATGCTATTACTAGAATCTAATGAGATCCCCTTAGCCACTTACTAGTAAATCATCTGTCGAAAATTTATTTCCTGATCTTATAATAGTTTGCATGCTATGTAGTTGAATGATGGATGTCAGGTATCCATGTCAGAGTCCACTCATTTCCCTGTTGTTTAGTAGGAATATTATTGCTAAGATAATGAGCTAAAGTGGGTCTGGCATATTGTCATCTAGTGGTTACTTATTAAAAACAAAACAAACAACTCTGTAGGATTAGGTTTATTTGGAACTCCATAAAAGAGGACATTGATATGGCCAATAAACTTGTGAAAAGGACCACAATATTATTAGTCAACAGGGAAATGTTAATTAAAATCACAGTGAGATTGGTTAATATTAAAAAGACAGATAATGCCTAACAAATGTTGGCAATTTATATGTCCAGTGAACTGCTATTGGGAGTATAAATTGGTTCAGCCATTTGGAAAACTGGATGTTTCTATCAAAACTAGATAGTACGATAAAAAATAAAAAAAAATAAAAATAAAAATTTCTGCTCCAAAATAAAAAAAAAAACAAAAAAAAACTAGATAGTACATCTCCCTAGTGACCTACTGATTCCACTCTTGGGAAGGTACCCAAAGAAATGCCAGCCTATACTCAGTGAAAGGCTTGTACAAGAACATTTGTAACAACTTTATTTGTAATTATCTTGAACTGGAAACAATCCAAATGCCCCTCAATGGAATGAATAGTGATATATTCATACAATCAAATAATCCACATTGAGAAAGGAATTACTGATACATGCAACAATATAGTCGAGTCTCTCACACATAATGATTAAGCAAAGAAATTAGACCCAGAAGGGAACACACTGTATAATCATGAGGTTCAGGAATAGGCAAAACTCATCTATGGATTACATCAGAATAGTGGTGAAGGTGAGTTTAGACCAGGAATGGTCAAGAGGGAACTTTTTCCCTTCTAGAGACCTGAAAATGTTGTGTATATTGATCTGGATAGCACTTACAGGGGTGTAAAAATAAAATAAGCTAGATACTTAAGATCATTGCGTCTTATACACGTTGTGTTTTACCTTAATAAAAATAAAAAAAAAATTGGGCCTTGTCAACATAATGGGATATGATAGATCCCTATTGTATGTCTTTTCATTAATACTGAATGGGAGTTGTTTATGTGTGTTGTCTGACCCTTTTACTATAATCCCAAATACATTTTTGCCTAAAAAATTTTTTTTCTTATGTTCACAGAAATTATACTATGAGCAACTGCAAACTACCTGCATGTGATGCCTTCTAGGGGTTAAGTTTTATTGCCATTTTGTCAGTGGGGCCAAGGTCTTAGCATGGTACTGTAAGCAATTAGTATTTTGGCTGCCTTTGCTTTCTTGCATAAGCATGTAAATCAGTACTAGGATGAAACCAGGGAGGGTTTGGTATCCTGTCATCTTTTGGGTTTCTTGGTATAGCATAGTGTGTATAAAGAAAATAAGTAATTTTTCTATCAAATTTGGAGTAAAAATACAAGTCTGGAACATATTATTTTACCCTAGTGTATTAGTGTTATTTTTTTTTTTCTTCCTTTCTGGGTTTCAGTTTTGTTTTCTTTTTACTAGTAATTTTTGAACTGTTGTGAAAAACATATAACATAAAATTTACCATCTTAACACTTTTTAAGTGTACAGTTCAGTAATGTTAAGTATATTCATATTGTTGTGCAGCCAATTTCTGGAACTTTCTCATTGCAATATTGAAAAACTGTATACCTATTACACAATTCCCATTTCTCCTTTCCTCCAGCCTCAAGTAACTGCCATTCTACTTTCTCTTTTTAAGAATTTGACTACTCAGTATTGCATATAAAATATTTGTCTTTTTGTGACTGGCTTATTTCTCTTAGCATAATGTCCTCAAGATACATTCATGTTGTAGTATGTGTCAGAATTTCCTTCCTTTTTGAAGACTAAATAATATTCCATTGCATGTATTTGCCATGGTTTTTTTTCTTTTGTGGTTTTTATTTTTCCCAGCTGGGGCTGGGTTTGAACCCACCACCTCCAGCATATGGGGTCAGTGCCCTACTCCTTTGAGCCACAGGCGCCACCCTGCTGTGTTTTATTTATCCGTTCTTCAGTAGATATACCTTTTGTTCGCTTTTAACATAAGGTGACCAGATTTTAACATTGGTAAAGTGAGACAATATTGGGGGGGAGCAGCCTATGGGGCAGGTGCCCTACTCCTTGAGTCATAGGCACTGCCCCAACAATGCAGACTTTGATAAGCAGTTCTCAATAATCAGTTCTCAACAATTATTTGTTATTATTAAAGTTTAACATTATAAAGTTAACAAAAATAACATAAAATGCATATCCTGGCGAAATAGCCACATGGCAGCTGAAAACTGTATATTCCCTTCCTGTTATCCCGTGTTCCCTGGTTTGTTGTGCATTCTTTCCAAAAATCGGGGCTTTTTTAAAATGCTGCAGGATGCAGGATAAATTGTTAAAAATTGGGACTGTCCCTTCAAAAGCGGGATGTCTGGTCACCTTACTCTAGAGAGGGGGAGGGGCTACTTATTTGTTCCAGACAGTTTGGCTCCTTCTGAGCTAATTGCCCTTGCCTAGAAGGAAGGAAGCCAGTCTCCTTCTGATACCTTGCCCAGGAGGGGGATAGGGAGTTTACATTAGCCTTTTCATTTCCAAATGAAGTTACATTAACCTCTTAATTCCCAAATGGAGTTACATTAACCTCTTCATTCCCAAATGGAGTTACATTAACCTTTTCAGCAGTAGAAAACCATATATTCCCTTCCCATTCTCCCACTGTTCCCTAGCTTGTCATGCATTCTTTCCAAAAATCGGGACTTTTAAAAAATGACACGGGACATAGGACAAATTGTTAAAAATCAGGACTGTCCTGCCAAAAGTGGGACGATGGGTCACCTTATTTTAACACCTCTTTTTCCATCCCTCAGTTTCCTCTAGGACATTATAGCTCCCTCCTTTCATAACTTTTTTTAGACTTGTAGTTAATATAGCTGTCCCCTGCCTCTATGAAATTTAAATACCACAGGTAATACCATGTATCTCTTTCTGTATCGTATTTGTGTCTGTGCTTTGTATATAAAAAGTATAAAATTTTCTAGTCCCCAAGAACTTGTTTTCTTTATGGGTAATACTGCCACATTGAGAATGTATGCTATAGGTAAAATCACTTCTAGTTTAATGCCTCTAGAGGCAGCCCCAAATTTACTAAATACTTTGGTAATGAGAGAAATGCTACTTGTAGAAAATACTAAAACCTACATCTGTGCTCTCTTCTCCCACTAACTTTCTAACACCTCCTGCCTTCCCTTAAACAAACAAGTAAACAAACAGGAAGAAAGTTCATATCCTGACTTTTGTTTTGTTGAGGTATAGAAGTACCTTTCCTGTTGCTGGTATAGGGATGACCTCCTCTTTCCTAAAGCAGAGAATGGCTGTCTGTAGCTGCTGCGTCTTCCCAGTGGCACCCAACTGCCACTGTGCTGAAACACTCTTACGGTTCATGATGCCATATTTTGCTCACAGTATATATTGTCCTATAGAATATATTTCTATTTGGTACATCCTTCTCAGTCATAAGGTATTCTTCTCAGGATTTTGTGTATTTCCTAAATGTATATTGTCCATAGAGCAAATAGTTTATTGCCATTAGATGCAGGGGCATCAGAATGGTTATTCTTGGGGGATGGGCCATGTTTATGTGTGTAAAAGAAAATCCAATATTATATGCATTTATTTGCCCCTATATCTAAAATGCAAAATAAAATTTGGCTAAAAGTATTGCCTCCCACTCTCACACCCATAATATCCATCAGTAACTCAGGCTGTTCATCCTGCATTCATCATATAGTGGTCCATTTCTCTTCATCTTGCTTTCAGCCAGAAGCATCAAGATCTTGTTAATCCTCAGCCTAAATCCTTCTAGTGCTTTACTATCCAGTATTATAGTTACTAGGCACATGTGGCTATGTATAGTAAAGCTAATTAAAATTAAGTTAGATTTAAAATTCATTTCTTCAGTTATACTGGCTATATTTCAGACAAGACTGGACATAGACTAGCTATATTTCAAAGGTACAATAGCCGTGAGTACCTAGTGCCTCCTGTATGGAATAGTGTAGAATAGAGCATTTGGGTCATCACAGAAAGTTGCAGTAGATAGTGCAGCTTTCCCACTTGCATTTGAGATGAATTTCAAGCCCTTCTGAGGTCATTCATGATCCCAGATCTTCCACCTACTGCAGCCATCACCTATTCCTTGTAGCTTCATTTCTGTATCCTACTTGCCTGGCAGTTCTTGAACTGTGAAGCTCAGAGCCTTTCCATGTACTGTTTCTGTGGTCTGGGCCACCTGTCCCTCCTCTTCACTGGGCTAACTACTGCTGATATTTTGGATCTTGACTTAAATATCAATTTCAAGAAAGACCTACCTTGAACTCCACAATCTAAGCTATATTCTCCTGTTATATGTTTTCTTATGCTCTGTACTTTTTCTTCTCAAGAAAAAAGAAACTGTAAATTATAATATGTGTGTAGTTTTTTAAATTTAATGTTCAGCTCCATATCAGAAAATAAACTGTTGGAAAGTGGGAGTAGTGGCTATCCTTTTACACAGTGCTTAGCACAGTGCGTAGTATAGGGTAGGTATTCTAGAAGTTAAGGATCCTGTGGGGAGACACATATGTGTTAGATGAATGTGAGAAAATTTCACCAAAAGAGGCATGGATTTAAAATCAGTCAAGAGATACTACATATTAGGTAGATAATTATTTATGGTGTGTACTTTTTGCTGGGAGTGCTTTTAGGATGTAAATTTTTTTTTTTTATTGAATGGTAACTATGTACATTAATGCACTTCTGGGGTACAGCGTGGGGTTTTCACATGCAATCTGAAATACTCTGTCAAACTGGTCAACAAAGCCTTCATGTCATTTTCTCAGTTATTGCTTTAAAATGTTCACATTCTACTCTTAGAAAGATTCACCTGTAC
>CAUYTI010047909.1:0-26091 GCA_963575145.1 Galago senegalensis
GTGGTAGACTTTCCAACTCCACCCTTTCCAGAAGCCACAACTATAACTTGTTTAACACCTTCAATCGGTTTCTGCTTTGGAAGTCCTCGGGACATAATTTGTGTTCTTCGTTTTAAGGTTCCACTGTCAGCATTAGATAACGGCGAACTCAGCCTGGTCCCACAGAGCGCCTGCCTGAAAAGCCGACTGAAGAGGTTTCATTGAGCCGCTAAGTGGGCGTGGGCCCTGAGTCCTCAGGCAATGCCAGAGCACCTGGAGTCCTACAGCCTAGCATCTCTGTCCGCCCGCCTACCCCGGCCCTGAAGCACCACGGACCGGGCGCCGACAAACCAACGCTCGGCTTCTCCCAAGCGGGGTAGCGGCCCCGCCACTACCCCGCAGTACCACACCACCAAAACTCAACAGACGATGCCCTTTTTATTTGTTTATATTTAGGTAGACTTTTTTGTATTAAGAGGAATTTTAGCATTTATTTTTTAACATATTATAGTACAAGAAATTTTATATAACAAATAATTACAAAACATGAGAACAAGAAACTTTATGCACCAGGAACAAATTCAGGATACTTATGCACCATAGAAGGCCAAGCGCTTTTCATCACTACCAATATCAGAAGGATCATCTTCAGTTTCTACACTACTGATGTTTTCTGAAGAGTCACTTTCCTCTTTCTGGTAAATTTCATCACACTCAGTTCCATCCATAGCATTGCCGATGTCACATTTTTTAGAACAATTTCACAGCCTCTTCTTTCTTGACGCCATTCCATGATCTTAAGATCCAATAACAAACCTGGGAGAGGGATGCTTTCTTGATTCTGCCGGTAGGTGTTAAATCGTCACCAGCTGACTGCATCCACAGCGTCCACTCTTTCTTCGCTGGGACCTGTGTATCCTTTCAATGTCTAACTCACCCACTCAAGTAATATTTAATTGTTTAGGCGAATGTATTAGTTTTCTATTGATATGTTGATAAAATCCACTTTCTTGTGGTTGTAGGACTGAGGCCTCCAGTTTCCTTCTGCTGCTGGAGGGTGATTACAGTTCTCACATTTCTGAGTGGCCACCTGCAGTTTCTTGCTATATGGGTTTCCACAGCATAACTGTTCACTTTGCTAAGCCAGCCAGGAGCATCTGCTAGAAAGATAGACTCTTTGATGATGTAACCTGATCCGGGGAGTGATGTTCACCATCTTTGCTATATTCTGTTGGTTAGAAATGAGTGTCACCCTGAAGGCATGGTGTGGTGGGAGTCATTAAGTTCTTTATTGAGTTCACCTCTGCTAGGGCACTATTCCATGTTCACAGGTTGCTTCCTTTACTCCTTGTCATCCTTCAGGGCAATCTTTATTTTTGCAGTTTTTGATGGTTCCTTGAAATTGGCAAAGAGAACCAGTCAGGTGCAGAAGACAAAACACTCCTGCTCAAGACACGGAGAGGATTTATCGGGCTTGATCTTCCTGTTAAACCTAATCAACAGTTAAATTATTGATACTCTGACACACTGCTTTCTCAAGGCCCAGGGAAATAACCACAGTCCCCCTGGCTTGGTGGGGTGAAGGAGTTGGGTAAGGGGGCTGGGGGAACAGGGCTCAGAAGAGAACAGGAAGAATGGATCCTATTTCCCAATGGTCAGGGGAAGCCTTAATTCATGTGATTGGAGACAAAGCCCAAATTAATCTGCATGATTATTTTCTCACAAATGAAAGATGCTTGAAATTAGACAGGCAGCTATTCTACCTGGATCACTGATTAAAATACTCTTTTATTACGACTTAGTCTCTATTTATGTAATTTTTTGTCCTGGAGTGTATAGAGGCTGTATACATCGTATGTACATAAATATGTATGTATTTTTATATTATATTCAGCCTATAAAACACATTGTTTGCATGTTTCTGGGCTGAGCCCCACCCCAAAACCCTGAGAAGTGCAGGGAGGTAGAATGGAAGGACCCCAGGGTTTTGGATCAGATTTGGGGCTGTGTTCCAGCCTGCCCCCGCCTAACTGTGTCACTGAGCAGATGACTTCCTCATTTGTGAGCTTCAGATCCTTCATTTGTAAAATGCATTTTGATAACACCCAAGTTGAAGATCAAATGAGTGGATACTTGTGAAGAGCTTACAAAGTACGAGTACTTTATAGACAAGGTACTATTGGATTATCAAATCACCACAGACGTTTTCATTGAAATTTTGGGTAAAATCAAGGGTTATTTTTTTATGTGACGTTGTCAATATAGAAAACCACAGAGCTTTTCCTTAGACCCTTGAGTGTCGTATGGTAAGGATATTGATTTGCCCCAATATAGCAATGCTTATGTTTCACATATGTTGAATTTGATAAGATTTCTACAATGCTCTGCAAGGGCATATACAATAAGTAATGAATGGGCCTCAGAGAGATTGCCATAAACATGTGGTGGAAAGACAGGTGGTGTTGGAGGGATAAACTTTTACTTGCTGGTGAACAAAAATTATATGCAGTCATTGCAGAAGCTATGTATTGTATAGCATGGCAATTTTTCCTGTTTCCAGAGAGTTTTTCTTTTGATCACAGAATAAAGAGCAAGCCTAGAATAAAAGCTGAGAGCCCTACATTGATATTCTCCCACGGGAGTTGGGGCCTTCTTGATAGTTGAAGGAGGGATTCTTTAATATCCACTCCCCAGCTTTTGTTCTAGTTCCTGATGAATTTGGCCACAGGAAAGCAGTGAATCTTGCTGTCTACGGATATAGCTGATTTCAGCATGAGTCAAAGAATTCTGCCTAGAGAAAAAGTGAGACGAGGAGAGAAAAATCCTATTAGAATCATTTTCTTTGTTCCGATACGGCTGAGAGTAGGGTCTTCCTGCCAGCACATCCTTTGTGATTTTGTCCACTTGATTTTTAAATAACCTGAGTGATTGGCTTCCTCTCATTTCTGTTGGAAATCCATTCTGCCATGTAATGGAGCTGACCCCTAGGAGGTTCTGCTTGAGATGATAATATTATTGTGTACATTTTCTTCATATGCTCTCCTTTATTTAATTTTACTTCCATAAAGAAATCAATGAGAATTTGAAAAAGGAAGAAGTTAGTGGTCAGGAGATGGCCTGAGAAGGGAGGAGCCGTTGTTGGCTGTGGGAGGCAGGAGAGGAAGCAGGCCGCTCAGATACCAGAAAGCACAGGACTGGCTGGAGGGAAATGACCCCCAGAATGGCTCTGCAGAGGCGGCAGCCCAGGATCAACAGCAAATTTCCTTTGTAATTCTGAGCTCTCTGTAAGCTGAAGTGTGCCTCGAGATGTTGACTTCAGTAATCTCTAAGGATTTGGTCAATTTTCAGGTTGCTAACTTCAAATTGATATTTAATCCATTTCAAAACTCCTTAGTGATCCATGTTAGCCTGCACAACCCAAATGTTTGACATCAGTCCAGGGAGCACTGGGGAGTGAGGATGAGGAGGACAGAGCTGTTCTCTTCCAACAGGACTTAGCTGTTGCTTTCCCCATAGATGCACCTGATCCCCCACCCCCCTTTCTAGTTCACATTCCCTTGTGCTCTGCTGTTGAATTCTGGCTTACAAAGTTGTGGGTTTCTGAAGGGAACACAAGAGGACAGATGCACAGCACACAGGGGCTCTGTTGTCTTCAGAGGCCAAACAACATCATCCCTGCTCCACCTCCTGTCAGGGAGTCAACTGCAGAGATTCCAGAGGGATGCTGCAAGGATAAACGTAACACAAGACACGCTCAGGGTTCCCTTGGAAAGAGACATCCAGAAGGGGTGGCGCCTGTGGCTCATTGGGTAGGGCACCAGCCCCATGTACGAAGGGTGGCGGATTCAAGCCCAGACCCAGGCCCAACTGCAACGGAAAGTGGCTTGGTGCCTGTGGTCCCAGCTATTCAGGAGGCTGAGGCAGGAGAGTTGCCTAAGCCCAGGAGTTGGAGGTTGCTGTGGGCTGTGGGAGTGAGACTCTGTCTCAAAAAAAAAAAAAAGAAAAAGACATCCAGAAATTAGAGAAGCATTTAAAGAGATCTTTCTTCATATTAGCCAAAGATGAGTGTGCGTTAAATATTTGAGCCTTGCTCTAGTCTTTGTTGTTCCTGTGTTCTAAAGCCAGCTGTTTAATACTCTCAACGAGATGACATTGCTCTCGAATAAAACTCAGAATCATCTATGTGAGCCACGGGGCCTTCCCTGATCTGGTCCTTGTTGGACTCTCTGGCCCTACTCTGGCCAGTTTTACCTGTGTTCTGGCCACACTGACCACTGTTCATTCCCTCAGATGTGCTACCCTTTGTGCTCCAGGGCCTCTGTCACTGCCAACCCCTCGTTCCTTCTCCTTTCCCTGATGAAACCCACTCATCTCTTACACCACTGGTTCTCAACCTTCCTAATGCCGCAGCCTTTTCATACAGTTCCTGTGGGTCATGATCTACAGGTTGAGAATTGCTGTCTTACACCATCTTAGTTTCAGGGAAAGTTTCCCTGACCACCTCCACTGTTAGACTAGGTCAGGCCCTTGTTGTAGGCACAGGACTTTGCCTCCAGAGCACGGGAAATTAAACACACGATCATGTGGTATACAGGTAAGAGTGTCCACTTTCTTGGACTGTAAACTTTAGGAAGGCAGACAGCTCGTCTGCTTTGTTCAGTGGTAACCCTGTGACCCGTTAGCACCTGTGTGCACTGGAAACTTGCCTCTTTCTTTGGGAGAAATGGTTGTATAGGTTACAGCCCATGTGCAGAAACAGGCCCTCTGAGAATGGCCAGAGAGTGACCCCAGGATATGGAGGCTTGTGGTGACTGTTCAGAGTGATTAGAACAATTAACATCTGCCATCTAATTGGAGTAAAGGAGGCCTTTTCCAACTGGAAACTAGTTAGTTGCCAATTAAAGTTATCAAAGCAACACGCTAAGGGTCTCCCAATTACCTTCTGGTGGGTTCCTGGATTTGGTCAGAAATACACACCCTTCATACAGTTAAAACATTCTTAAAAATTAATTCCCAGTGTCCTGAGTATTTTGTGTGCTTTCCCTGACTTAGGATATATATATATATATATAACATATATATACACATATGTGTACACATGCACACACACATACATACATTTTTTTTCTGATTTAAATTGTTAACTCAATGAGAACATCTTTTTTTCTCTTTATCTCTTCACAGCAGCCAGTGTCTGCTAAATAATGCTTACAGCACTACTTAAGGATAATACCCATAACATATGTCTTGGGAGAACTAAGAGGTGCTGAGAGACCCTTTTCTTTTTTTTTTAATGCATTGGGTAGCTCACTGGGATGTTCAAGTCCAAGTTAACTGTGGACAAGAAGAGGGAAGGGACTCAGTGGTGTCACAGGAATAAGCACAAATCATCAATTATCTGGAAGCTGTGCCGTCCAAGGACATGAGTGAAGGGAACTTGTAGATAATGAATAAGTTAGTAATTTGGGGAGAAAGGAGACTGTTGCAGAAGGCTTGTTAGGGAAAGGGTCACACAGATTTGGAGAAATGGGAGTAGATAATGTTCAGGGCCTGGGAAATGCCAAGTGCCCAAGCACGGCCACGAAGCATCATCATTGCATCGTGGTGAGGTTGAGTTGGTGACGAGCTTCCCACACAGCCCGGGCCAGTGTCAGAGTCACAGGGAAGTGGCACAGAAGCAGGAGTTCACTTTCCCAACATTTCTTGTTTTAAAGTCCTGAGTAGGAACATGAAAAGGTCAGCAGTGGCCGAGGCTATAATGGCCCAAACTGAACCACTAAGGTTAAGACAAGTGGGCCCCCAAGGAGGTGAGCAGGAAGCACGAGAGAGCCAGGACATCACCTTCGAAATGAAGTCCCCGTTTGCCCCCCCCATGGCAGGGTCTCTTCTTAGGTGGACTTCTGCCCTTGTTGCCTGTGTCTCACCCACCTGGCACTGAGGTTTTGATGTTTTTGGTGGTCAGTAACAGGAGGTGTCTCTGCAGCCGGCAGATTATGGAGACCAGGCTCCATCCATCTTCTGCCACTATCTCAGCTGCCTCTGTGCGTGGTACAAGTATGGTTCACATATGTAGAACCATTCATTATACTGACCTCCTAACTGAACAGCCCTGCATGTCACACCTCACATCAGAAACCATAGCACAACTTTCTTGGGCTCCACTACAAGTTGTGGAATTTTCTTTTTCTTTTTTTCCTCAATGTTCAAACAATGCTACTGTTCTTTGAATAAACATTAGTGATCAGACATGCAGGTGGCCCAGCGTTGTGCCCTGCTGGGTGTCTTAATTAGCCTCTTTTGTGGGTCATCCTGCTGGGTGTTCCTGGACTCTGGGCCATCTGGGTGGTCTGAGATAGCTTTGTGTTTCCTTACTGAACTCTGTAGATTACTGCCTTTTAAAGATTTTTGGGCTCCATGGAATTACTTTGTTCTTCCTGCTCTCTGAAATAAATCCATAATCATGCCTGTTCCATTATCCTCTGCTTGAAAAACTTAAGTGCATAATCTAGAGCCAAGATGAAGTGGGAAAAGGAATTAATTTCTTTCTCCATTTTTAAAGCTAAAAAATTTAGCAGGAAGCCAGGAGAAATCTGTAGTGTTTTCAATTTCAGCTGTTAGGTAGGGTAACAGACTGGAAGAGGGACTGGAATGGATTTTAGTCTGTGCTTTGCTATTATCTAGCAAAATGACCTTGAACTAGTCATCTCAACTCCTGTGGTCCCTGTGGTTTCATCTATAAAATGAAAAGATTACATTAAATGGACCAATTAGAAGACCCTTACTGGCTCTAACATGCTAGGGAGACAGAGTACACAAATCTCAAAGGCTTATAGAAGAATGGAACTGTTCTAGTCTAGTGGGGGACTTGAACATGACTAATATAAAGATCTTTAGAAGTTGGGATGATCACGAGGCCATACCCTGCATTTTCCCCCTATGTGAAGGAGTCTCACACATGGGGTCCTGTGTGCAAAGCTATTACACAAAGCAAGTAGAAGAGAAAATAGTAGGAGAGACAAAAACATGTACTTTATTTTACATAGTAAGCATAGAGGGTGCTAAGTACTCTGTACACATTACCCTGTCATTTTCAGTACTCTGAAAGGTAGACATTATCATCCCTTCTTGAGAGATGAGCAAACTGAGGCAAAGGAAGGTTAAGTGAGGTTAAGTGATAATTGCCTAAGATTACAAGGTACACACAAAGTAAGCTGTGTATCTCAGATTCAAATCCACATCTTTCTGATTCCAAAGTTTCTACTTCAAAACTCTTTTAAAAAGGAAACAAAACATTACAGAAAGCAAGAACAAACTTGGCCTCTCCTAGCTTGGCTGTACTGCAAATATTAACGCAAGTGATTCTCTAAAGCAGTGTGAGAGGCAGGCGTGAGAAGAGAGATGTTGCCTTATTTTTGTAGCCAGGAGATTCCTGGAGGAAATGGCCTTTTAATAGCCCTGTTTAAGTCTCCATCATTATTGCTGAAGGAGATATCTTTAGAGGGGGACCATACCACCACCATCATCTTCATGGCATAGGAACACGGTCCCCTCCCCCTCCTCTTTCCCTGCTTGTGCAAATGCAGGCTGACTGACCGTCAGCCCGTGGTGAGGAGCTGTCAGTGAGTGACAGAGAGCTTGACACCTGCCTGCTGTCCCTGCCTGTGAGGCAAAGAGCCCAGCTCCTAGTGGTTCACCAGGAAGGGCCCACCAGCCGGCCCTGACTTCTGACTCATTGAGGGGTCTGGCTGGACTAGAAAGCACCTGGTGTGGTCTTGGCAGGCCGTGCAGGAAAAGAGACTTTGGAGACCCGCCCATGTTTTCTACCTAGCGTCTAGCTTTTATATAATATGGACGTTCTTAATCTCTAGGGAGCATCAGAGTCCCCTGGGGGACTTGTTAAAACAAAACATTGCCCTTCTCCCAAGGTTTCTTAGTCAGTAGTTCCGGGATGGGGTCCACAGTTCTCATTTTCAACATGTTCTCAGGCAACGTGGAAGCACTGATGTGCTAAGTAGAGGATTCCCTGGCCCACCAGGTGTGGGAAGGGCTGAGGAAGTTTCACATAGGTTTGTGTGAAGAGAATTGGAGGCACCTGCTGCCATCCCCAGAGCGGCACTGGCTGGGTAGGAGAAAATCACTCTCATGCTGGGCACTGTCACACGAGAGCATCACTGCTGCTGCCTGGCCCTTGACGCAGAGTGACTCTGCCATGTGCCCCAGCATTGTCCCTAAGTTTGTTCTTAACTCACCTCCCACCTGCTATCTCAACCACAGGAGGGGCTTGGGGGTGATATAGCTGGTTGGTTGACTAATGTTGTCACTCATACTCAGCTACTAAGAGTGTATACAGTAGAACCTCTGTAAGATGACCCCCAAAGAGACTGTAACAAACTAGCAACACATGGAGGTGGTCAAATGAGGAACTGGGTGGGCCTACTGTACTGATCCACATGAGGAACTGGGTGGGCTACTGTACTCATCTGTGCATGTGGTGCGTGTCCGGTCTGTGAAACTTAGGTCAGCTTAAAGAGGCGGTCAGTGTAGGAAGGTGGCACCTATGGAGGTCCTGCCTTACGTACGTACTTTTCCGGTGTTTCTGCAGCAGCACGATGCGGCTGGACCCTGCAGGCGGGTCCTCTCTGTCCTGGGCTGGAGTTGAAACCATAGGTTTTTCACATCAGGGGGAGGCAGTGGAGGCCCTTTACACAGAATTTGAGAATCAGAAGAAAACCAGGGACAGTCTGGTCTGGGATCTGACTGCCTCAGCCTGGGCTGCTGGACCCTATGGGGAATGTTGCCTGACTTTGGTCTCAGGAACATCATGCTGTTCTGAATTAGTTGAGAATATTTGATCTCCAAGAAAAGGAAACCAACTGAGCTATGGTAAAATGGAGATGAGAATTATCAGAAAGATGGGGGAAGGGAGGCTCAAAGCGGCAAAGGAAACAGCTGAGCGCCAGGAAGGAGTTAGAACCAGGAAAGGACTCCAGGAAAGCCTCGCCAAGCCACACACACCTGCTTGGCTGCGTTCACCTGCTTCGTTTGTCTGTGTCTGCGACCGGCCCTCTTTGCAGGTGGTGGCGTCGGGAAATGCTGGGCTGCAGCTCTCCAGATCCCATGAGGAGGGAGAACTTCTAATCTTCACCCCCACGGAAAGGGCTCCCAGTGATCCCGCTCAGGTAACAGACTGTGTGAACGATATTATTGGTCTCAGTTCTTTGCTGCCCTTTCAAAGAATTACGTATACACAATCTTTGTGTGGCCTCTTGCTGGATGGATACAGCAGTGAGAAACCTAATATAGGATGTTGGGAGAATGGCAACCCGTGTTATGTACAGGTAAACAGTTTGTAAAACTGTGGCCCATGGAGTCTGGAAAACAGAACGTGTTTTAAATGAACTTGAGCATCAGGTTAGTCAGTTTTAAAGCCGAATTTTAAAGTGTGATCTGGTTGCTCCCTACTGTCTTTGACAAAATTGTACAAGAAAGACATAAGCTCCAGGAAAGAAGGTCTACAGTCTCAAATGGATAGAGACATCTGAGAGATTCTGGGACTTTCAGGATTGGAAAATGAAACGGCTTCTGTTTCAAAGGTGTGGTCCTTAAACTAGCTTGGGAGTGAAGCCAAATTCAGAGCATTGCCATGAAGACACAATTGCAGAGCAAATAAGTCACGGCCTTTGTCAATGCTTCTGAAAAGACACGGGTTACTGAGTAGACTCTTTTTGCTGGACAAAAGCATTGTGAGAAATATTATGGGTATGATCCCACTTAAGCCCCCTGGATTCCCTTGACCACCTGGTGCAGGTGTTGGCTGCTAATGACTCACACATGCCCTCTCCTCTGCCTGCTTGCCCATCACCAGCTAGACGTGTCCTCTCCTCCGTTCAGCCTAATGTCCCATCATCCTGTGGCCTTTCTGCAAGTAATTCCGAATGATATTAAATTTAGATTAAGAAGGCAGAGTTTTAAATGGAAACCTAAAGCAGCTCTAGGAAGTAAATGGTCAGGGAAGTGTGGAAAGGTGTCTCCTCTTTACACATTTATTGAATATATGAAAATCCAGAAAGATAGTGCTATAGCATTTAAGCAAATTTACTCTGTGTGATAAAAATAATACTCAAGTTGCTGGCATCATCCTTTCCTCCATTTCCCCCGGTATTTTTGCTGAAGTTTGAATGAGAATAGCGAAAGTGGTGAATATTACATTATACAGGAGACTTCACAGAAAGCCAGCTCACAAAACCTTGGTGACTATAACAAAAGGCTGCTGATAAGAATAGCAAGAAAGGGGACTCATTACTGCTCTAAATGTCTTGACAAGTGAATGTGGCTGACCTTCTGATGCAAAGCTCTGAAAATCGTAAAAGCAGATGCAGCCTCCTAAAAAAATGTGCAGGTCTGTTCAGTCCATGGCAGTGGCTCTTTTTAGTTCTGATTGTGCCACAGGCTCCCTGGTTCTATCACCACTTTTCTCTGACTAGCAATTGATGTGGAGAAAGGCATGGCTCCTAGGTGCCCCCTGGGCACGGACTGTCCAAGGCCTTCTCCAACTGGCCCTAGTAGCTGTGCTCTCCAGACTATCCCATGACTCTCCCCCCTCCAGGTACCATCTTCTCTCCTGTCTTGGCCATTGGAGTGTACTCTATGGCCACGAGTGTACCATACCATGCCATGCACCCGTCTTCCCTGTGTTCCAATCATTCTTCAGTTCCATAGACACCTGAGTTAATCTTTTAAATGGAGCAAAGTGACCCTCTTCTGAGTTCTCTTGAAACGTTGCATACACAATGTAGCCGTTTTGATGGCTTTGCACTGCACACGGGATAAAATCCCAAATCTCTTCCTGGCTTGCAATGTCCTGAGTAATCTCCTTTGGCTTCCTTCCTTTTCGTGCATCATGTCATGATTTGCTTTTGTGTCTCAAGAAGCTCCAGCCACACTGGCTTCTTTCTATTTCTCTAAAGCGCAGAAGCTTCAGGGCGTTTGTCAGTCTTATTCTCTCAACCCAGAACAGGTTTATTTCAATTCTTCATTTGCTTAATTTCTACTCATCCTTCTGATAGCTTTAAGACACTTGACCTTGCACAGTAGTTAGTAGTATGTACTTCACAGGCGAAATGCCTGGGTATTTGACTTCTGCCACTGTTTGATCTTGGGTGATTTGCTTAATCTTGTTAGGCTTTAGTTTCTGATCTGTATAATGGGAGTAACAGTGGTAAGCAACTCAGTGAGTTAAGTGGCTTAAACAGATAATCCAGGGGAGTGCGGGGAAATGGCAGTGGCGGCATAATTTTTTAATTTCTCCAAGTACCATCATAAAATTGAACAGAACAATTAGGTACAAAAAATCCCAAGTCCTTCAAAACCTATGGTCAACATTTACAATGGACTTAACTGACAAGGTATCCCCAGGAACCCTAAATATGAGTAGGTGGGGACAAACCACCCACAGGGCAAGACCTGAATTGTCTCAACAGCTGTGCTGGAGAAAGCACAGGAAGGCAATGGGGCAACTAATGTGGGTCACAGCCCCCCAGACAAGCACGTAGCTGTTCCCTGGGAACCTCAGCAGGCACAAATGACATTTGCTAAACTGGGGGGTGCTTTGCAGACTCCACTAATGGTGTGTGCAAGTGTCAGGTCTGAAGGGACCTGACAAAACTCTTTCACCAGACAAAACTCCCTTCTAAGACAAATGCAGTGGGTAGAAACCGCTGCAAAAGAAAACTCCGGAGAGGACAGCACAGAGTTAACAGAGACAAAAGAAAGGCAAAATCTGCAAGAAAGTTCCAGAGGAAACCTGAGCTAGGACAAACTAAGGCAACGTATCATGAACATTTCACAAAACCACCAGCAGAGGGAGCTCTAGAACCATGAATTTAGGGAAATAACCAAGTCTCAGAAAAAAATGAACAAGAATATTATATCGAATTCTATAAAAATATGTTAAAAATATGAAAAAGGAATGAGAAGCACAATAACATTCCAACAAACAATTAAAGCACGCCAGAAGGAACATGTTTACACAGCCGATGGGAACATATTCTCAAGTGTCGAGAGAAAATGGGAAGCAGTCCCCACCGGCGTGGAGATGCATCTGCCCGCGTTGGAGTTCTGCGGAGGAGACAGCAAAGGAAGTTGGGAGTCTTATCTGATCCTCTGCCTCCTGTAGAAGCAGGAAGAGCCAGCTGGGTGCGACACTGGCCAGAGGTTTAGTTCCAAGGAACTAACTGGAGCAGCGATTACCTTCCCAGAGAATCTGGAGCAAGAGGCACCATCTTGCATGGGTAATGGAGCCAAGACTCTAGACTGAGCAGAGGTCAGAGCCAAGCCAGGGCAGAAATCAAGCAGGAGGTGATTGTTTGAAGCCCTTTCAATCCCCATTTAATGGTTGACATATGGGCAGCCCACAGACACATCAGGCTGGTTTAAAGTTAGAATATATATAACATCCATGGATGGCCTGGTACCTAAAAGGGGGGGAAGATATTTTGGAGCAGAGTAAGACCACTAGTCCGGCAGAGGCTTGGCATTTGGGATATGTAAATCAGCCTAACTGGGAGCATCTGCAGAGCTCTCCGCCTCCGTAAATTCCCTCTGAGCACCAGGTCCTACCCTTCCTTTTCATCCACTCTAGCAGTTACACAGCCTCCTGTGACTTTCGATCCTCTACCCTATTACTTTTCTCCCATTCTCTCTACTCTCTGGTCCTTCTTTCCCTTCTCATCCGGTTGGGTTCTATTTTCTTTACATTTATTCCCTTGTAAACACTGTTGACGTCAGCCCCTACCTCCAGTGTACCCAAGTAGCAACCCCGACTCTGACATATCTCTCAACAGGTCAACACTTGCCCAATATCATTTTTAAGCTTTGACCTTTCCCAGTAATTCCACCTGTTTTCTTGTCATTTTTACTTGGATATCCCAAAGACATCTCAAATCTAACTTAACACATTTTCATTGATTCTACCCCCCCACACCTACTCCTTCTAATCTTCCTAATGTCAATAAACAACGCTGAACTTACTAGTAAAGGCAAAAACTAGTTCTTTTCTTGCCCCGTAACTCTGCATTTAATCTATCAGTGTGTAGCGTGGAACCTATGCTGAATCCCTTTGCCCTTCTGCATCTCCACCAAACGTCCCTGGCCTGATAGCCTTCCAGCTGCTTCTGAAGTCGTTCTGTGCCTCCATCCATTTGAACACAGTAGCTGGAGTAATCATTTAAAGTATAGATCAGTACAGATCATGTCACTCCCCGGTCTAAAACTCTCCTATGTTTTCTGATTGCACATAGAATAAAAGCCTGAATGAAGCTTTCATGGGTCTGAACAACCTGGCCAGCCCTCTCTGGTCTGTTTATCCCTCCTCTCATTGTACCCTGAGCACGCTGGTCCTCTTTAGGTTGGTGGAAACCATCAAGTGTGTTCTGAGGCAAGGGCCTTTGGGAGAAATAAGAATTGAGTCCTGTGGTGCTCTAGGAGGGAGACCTGCTCTGTCTGGGGAGGCAGGAAGGCTGAGCTGGCGGGTGACTATGAGTAGAGCTGCAGAAGAAAGTTCTATACAGAAAGAAGAATGTTCAAAAAGGCCCCCTGTCTGATGGCATGGTGGCATATTTGAGGGGGGAGATGACTGCCCCAAGTGGTAGGATCTAGTTGGAAATCTGGGCAGAGGCCAGATTTTTTTTGGGGGGGTCTTCGAGGCCATATTAAGGGTAATTTCACTGGGGTGCAGTTCACTCATAAGACTGTCTATTGTCTGAAGTTCCTCTCTGAACAATTCATTCTTAGAGCTCGATCCCAATTAAAATGTGTATTTACACGAGGGAGGCAGATCCACTTAGATCTTGGTGTGAATGACGTCTCTATGAATAGGATGCTTGTGGGGGAGGTGAGGTGCTTTTTCTCAGGAGACCCCTGAGTGAAAGAAACAACAATACTGGGTGGGGGCTGCTCTGGCTCAGTCCACAGAGGCCCTTACTGCAAGGCCTCAGTGGCAGCAGGGGAGTGAAATATCTCCCAGTTGCTTCCTCTTCTCCAGAGAGCAGGGACTCGCAGGTGGGACCTGTGGCCAGAGCGGCTGCTGTGTGGGCAGGAGAACCGGTGGGTGCTCAGGCCAGTGTGACAGGGAATGTCTGGGCTTTTCTGTTTTTATAACTTACAGCAGGCAGGTTATAGGCATCTCTTAGAGCTCCTGAGCATTTGAAAACAAGAATGACATTCGATTTGGCCAAGTGAGCTGAGCGTTTGCCGCACGGTATGATCCTGGCCTTCACCCCCTCTCCTTTCCTTTGCTTCTTTGATTAGTGAACACTTAGCTCTTTTCTTCTTCGGTTGTTCCTTTCCTGCAGTTGCTCTCCTGTTTTCCCTTCACTGTTTCTGTCCTGCCCTTTCCTTTTATTCTGCAAGGACAACAGCCAGGAAGTTGAGTTGCTTACTGTAGGTCTCTGTGTCCCCAGCTTGGCCACCAGCCTTTAGCCCCCAGTTCTTACTTTGTGCTGGCTTCTCTGTCACCTATAGGAATAGCTGAAAGCTTCTCCCTTTAAGTTAGACCTGATGAAGTGTAGACCACTCTCCTCCTCCTATTTTCCCCTCTATGAGCCTATTTTCCAAATCCCAGCTCCTTTACAGGTCTTAGAACTTCTGAGGCAAAGACAAAATTCCTGTCTGTACCCTGTGAAATGGCAGAGAGAGGCTGTCCCAGATGCCCTTGGCCCAGACCCTCCAGTCCAGAGAGATGGGCTGGCAGGAGGCCGACAGCTCTCTTTTAATGCGCAGGATGTATTTTCTAGCGATTGATCACTTCCTCCATAAATTATGGACATGCATCTCTGCTGGGGCCAATGAGATACTGAGAAGCCATTTAAGCACTAAATTTCCTCTCTCACCATTCTCTGGGCAGGACTGACATTGCTCAAGTCACAGAGAAATATAGAGCTGCCCTTTGCAAGGATGACACTTTCCAAATAAGCCAATTTTCACTTGTGAAAGCCTCAGCAGCCTTGCTCAAGTAGGGTGGTGGTGGTGGTGGTGGTGGGTGGGAGGACGCACAGCTTCAGTCTGGGCAACTTGCTTCCATCGGCTCTCATTTAGCAGGGAGGCCTGGCTGTGGCCAGAGCAGGCTTGAATTAGAATGAACTGCATGAACTGAAATGTGTGGCTTTTGGCTGGTTTGTATTATTTTTTGGCAAAAGGATATTTGCGGGCAGATTCAGAAGGGTTGGACAAGAGAGAGAGTAGGTGGAGAGGGGAGGAAAAGCCTCCCACAGCCCCACACAATCCCTCAGTCAAGTTTGGTCCCTGAGACGGGTCAGGGAGAGTGAGGAGGTCGTTGTAATGGGGGCTCTGTGAGATTCCAGGCTCAAGCAGTTTCCCCTTGGAAGTTAGGAGAACAGATGCTGCGTTGAATTGTGGTCACCCCCTCACCCCTGCACCTGTAGTAATGGCCCCTTGGGGAATATCTTAGAGATGGACCCTGGAGTTTTCCTGAGCACAGGACACTAGCAGGGAAAGATTAGAACAGATGTCTCGCTGACAGCCTGCGATACGCTCAGTCTCATTTCTCTGTAATCAATTCAGAGTTGAGAGCTCTGTGGTGACCAACAGCTGCTGAGACCCTAAAGGCCCAAAGTCCTGAATCTGCTGCTTCTCTTAACATCGTGGGTGATTTGGGGCAATTTCTCTTTTGAGTGTTTCTAATTTCTCTTGCCTGAAAGTGATACATCTGGAGCTAAGGGATATCTTAGGTTCCTTCCAAATCTGGTATTTAATGTTACTCTCATACACCACAGGGATTATGTTAAAATGTTAAGATCATGAGTTTAGGTTAGGCCAGGCACTTGCATAAACCTTCTCTACTGCGTCCCACTGCACATGGGTCATGCAGACGCCTCCACGCTCTGTCCATCCTCATAAGTTTGCCCTTGCCTGGTCCCCAGCCTTCCCCCAAGCCGGCCGTCCCAGTTCTTTTCATATGTCATGTTCAATCTCATCTTAGGGCCTTTGCACCTGCAAATCCCTTAGGCAGAAAGGAACTTCCCAAGATCTTCACAAATGCAGATTCTCGTCTCATAGCCTCATGATGCACCTTTGCAGAGGCTCTTCCTTACACAGCACCCAGATGTTCTCCATCCCATTTCTCACTTAATCCTGCCCACAGCCTTTATGACTATCTGCAATAAACTCAGCACTATTACTTTGAACTTGGGTCAGCTTTAGGAACATTAGTTTTTCTTAGTCTGAGTTGTAAGATTAGAAAGAGGTTCTCCCAATCCCAATTTCAGCTAAAACAGAGTAAGAATCAACTTAATACTCAGAAAGGAAGTAACACGTACTGCATACCTATTCTATGCCAGGCACTGTGCTAGGCACTTCAGTATGAAAATTTAGTTACTTTGTGTAGCTCTGTGATATAGGTACTATCACCCCCTGATTTTGGAAAAGGATTCTGAAACTCGCTGGCATTCAGGAGGGTTGGATGAGAGAGAGCAGGTGGCAGAGGAAAGAAAAGCCTGTCTTTTAAAAGTGATTCTGGCTGCACTTCTACAAATGGTTGGGTTGGAGTTTAAAGTTAGAAAGACATGGGTACAATGTTCAAGTTAATTCCTCCGTACCTTACTGCCTCTGTACTGGTGGCCCCCAAGTCTATTATCAGGTTTGATGATGCACTAGAAGGACTCAGTGAACCAGGAAAGTTTACGGTTTTCAGTCATCAAAGGCAAAAGATGCAAAGAGTTTACTCTAGGAGAAATGAAGTGTAAGCTTATAGTTGTTTTCTCCCAGTGGCACTGCACGGACAGGAAACTTAAGTTTCCCAGAAGTAAGATTTCACAACATGTGCAAAGTTTTGCTAACTATGGAAGCTCACCCAAGTCTTGGTGTCCAGGATTGTTGTTGGGGGTCGGCTGCCTGGACATGTAAGCTCTGCTACTTGGTCTCCTGTCAAGAGTGGGCAAAACGTCGGCATAAGGAGCATCAGCCTGGACAATGGGAGACTTTATACATAGGCACCACGTAGGGAGGGCAGGCCTGGCCCTGGCCTGACATCTGTCTCTGAAATCCAGTGTGAAGGGATTGACTTGAACTCCAGGAACCATGACATGGAAATAGAAAGCTCCAAAGTGGAAGTAGGGGAAGCTGAAGGTGGCCTTTGGTCTTCCACATATTTGTGATGTCACCCAACCGTGAGGTGAAAAGTTCATTGAGAAGACCACATGATTTCATTAAAAATAACCCCTCTGGCTGTCATAATTATGTTTATTTGTCTGAACAGCAACCAGAGAAGGACATCTGTCATAGTGTGGCATGAACAGTGAATCTAACCCTTAATAATTTTCAAGCCATTTATCATAATATTGTTAATATATTGGTCCCATTTGGCATCAGGAGACCTAGCTGTAATGCGTTATTCCCTAGATTTTCATTGCCATTTTGTGTTAATTAACAGCAACTTACTACAAAGCTTCAGATGAAATATTATTCTAAGTTTCTTGTTATGAATTTAATAGAAACAAGCTGTAGTCCACACTGTATATTTTATAAAATGTTACTAAGCCAGGAAAGAGGAATTGTCTTTATGGTAGGGAGTCAGATTTGCTTTGTGGGTTGGGTACCGAGTTTCCCTTTACTGGGAAGATTTTTCAGTCTCAAGTGGCAAACCATTTAGTCATTTAATATTTTTAGAGAGCCAGATGGGTGCTCAGAAATTTGAGTGGGAGAAGTTTGTATTGATTGCTTATTTTGAGATTATAAAGAAAAAAAAGTGCCTTTATTTCAACATTACACCAGTATATTTTTCTCAAACTCATTAATATTTCCGTTTTACTGAATTATTGGGCAGTAACCATGATTTCCCATGACAATATATGAGCTGACCAATGGAGACTCTCCCCAGAAAATTTATGAATTATATTTCTATGTTTGTGAGCTAAGAAGCTCTGTGTAAAGGTTGGATTTATTTTTCCTTGCTTCTTTTGGGCATGCCAGTTAACCAAATGCTGGCATCCCGTGTAAAGGGCATAAATACTTCATCTGCCCCATTTCATAGATGGGCATTGTAGGGAGTATGTGGCATTTTATGATTTTTCAGTAAGTGAACAGAGCTTAATTATTTTTTGTAGTCAAAATTCAATGCATATACCCATTACGTTATTTGTTTGGGCTTTGTTCATGAGTGAACTTTGGCCTGATTTGCTCTTCTGTGAGCTCTGCCCTGGTCTTAATAGCAAGCCAAAAGACACACAGCATCATAGAGGGTCAGATTTTCAAGGGTCTTGGAGGTCTCAACACCTTCATTCTACAGGCTAAAAACTCCATTTCAGGGTTGTCTAAGGAAGGGATTGGCGAACTATTGTGCTCAGGCCAAATCTAGCCTACTGCCTGTTTTTTGTTTGTTTGCTTTTTTGAGACAGACTCTCACTCCCTTGCCCCAGGTAGAGTGCTATGATTTCATAGCTCCCAGCAACCTCAAACTCTTGGGTTCTAGAAATACTCTTGCCTCAGCCTCCTGAGTAGATTGGACTACAGGTGCCCACCACTATGCCTGGCTTGTTTTTCTATTTTTAGTAGAGAAGGGTGTTTCACTCTTGCTCAGGCTGGTCTTGAACTCCTGAGCTCAGGCAATCTACCAGCATTGGCCTCCCAGAGTGCTAGGATTATAGGTGTGAGCCACTGTACCCAGCCCTGCCTGTTTTTGCAAATAAAATTTGATGGAATTCATAGTCCATTTATGCATTGCCATTGTCACACTGCAGCAACAGAATTGAGTAGTTGTGCACTGGTGACAGAAACCATGTGGCTCCCAAAGGGATAGATGATGTACTGACTTTCACTAATAAAGACACTGAACTTGCATTTGAAGCATGTACCAGGTAGTAGTATCAAAGTGGAAGATATTTAGATGTACTTGTTGAATAGCATGTATTTGAAGTGACTATTTTGCATGGACAGAGAAGGCCCTAGACTCCTGAGTCCCTCACAAAATAGATGCTTGTGAAGCACAATTAAAGAGTCATGAGAGCTTGTTTCTAAGGAAAGTTTCTTGTCTACTGTACTAACAGCAGGAGGACCACTGTGAGTGTCCCCTGAATCTAGTGACCACTGACCTAAACCCTGATCAACATCATCTGTTGGTCGAGGGCTGCAGTACCCAAGTAAAGTTCCTACTACCCTGTCTTTCTGCTTTCTCTGTTTTATGTGGGTCTAGGATTTGGGACTGGGAGGCAGCCCATTATAATTTATTTTTATTTTAAACAAATTTGGTATATTTGGGGTGTACCCAGTTTCATCAGAGTAATTATTTTTCTTTCAAACCAGAAGAAGAGGAAAACTATTAGTGGCTTTGTAGAAGGTTTTTAAGCTTCCCGATGCCAAATTCTAGAAGTCCACTATTTCAAGGGCATTGGTTTAGACTCTGGTGCTAAAAAGCGTGACACCAATTCTCTATAATGTGTGCAACCTAGTTAATAAAATAGGACACAAACAGGAATAGGACAAATAGTAGAATTTGAGAGCTTTCAGAGTGCAGAAAAAGAAAGGTGACTAAAGGGTTCAGAAAATTAGAGCAGGCATCTGTGTGACCCAGTGAGACTAGGCTTCCTGTGTGCACTTGATTTCTTTCCATAGACTATAGTGCACTCATGTTCTCTCTTTGCCTTGAAAATTTTCTTTTTAAAAAAATTTCATTTCAGTTTAATGTGAAGGTGCAAACAACTATGTTACAATATTTGCATATGTTAGGTAGAGTCTCTCTTGTAGTTGTGTTAAAACGTTGTGCCAAGACCTTTACATTGTGTAAGCTGTCCAAAGTCAAGACGAAAGAAAATTCTGCAAGCAGTCAGGCGTAAGCACCAGTTGACCTACAGGGGCAGACCCATTAGGGAGACAGTAGACTTCTCAACTTTTCAAGCCAGAAGAAATGGCCATCTAACTTTGATCTTTTTAAACAAAAACAATTTTTAGTCAACGTTCTGTATCCTGCTAAACTAGGCTTGAAAATTGATGGAGAAATCAAATCTCTGCCATAACAAGACCAGCTCTACAGGAAGTACTTAGACCTGTTCTCCACACTGACAATCCCAATGGATCACCAGCAAAGTAAACACACAGAAACTAAAGGACAAAACCTAGCTTCCGTAAGCACGAAGAATAACACTAACCAATAGACTTTCACAAACAAAATGAATCACCACACTTACCACATCATTCCATTACCTTGTAGTCCAACCTGGGGCCAGTGGATATTCACTCAGATTGATGGGTCAGTCCTCAGGCTACCGTTGAAAGGTTGGTCAGGAGGTTGGGCACGTCTCTCTCCAGGTAGGCAGGTGTTATGACATTGGCCAGTGTCTAGGCAGGTTGTGGGACCTTGACAAACACCTAGAAATGCCATAGACTGTGGTGGATTGTGTTATAGAGCCTTGTTATAAGGTGCCTGGGTAGGTCATAGGACCTTGGCTAGTTTCTGAGTATGGGTCATGGGAACCTGGTGGATGCCTGTACTGGGTAGACCTGGCCAGGGCAGGGGTCCTGGGTGGTGCCTGGGCAGGGTTTAGGATTGCAAGTGGCAGCAGGATGGCTCCTCAGGCTGCAGCAGTTGGGCCACATGCTAGTGGGGTCGGATGATGTGTGGTGCTCTTCTGGGGAGTCACAATGACTCCTTCCACCTAAGTTCAACTGTGGCAGCTGCTGTGGTGCTACTCAGATGGTAGTATTGGTGCTTTCAAAGTGGAAAGGAGGTGGTGGCACCTGCTCAGGGCTTGTGGGCACCTGTTTTGCTTGCATTCTTAAGAGGCAGCCAGTGGTGGGCAAAGGGGGTGCATGGCACCCAGCTGTAGCACACATTGAGAGTGCCTGCCTTCTCCATTCCATCTCTGACCAGTTGGTAGTTGCTGTGGAGCTGATCCCTTTGCAGACTGAGTCCTCTGGGGCAGAGAGCACCGATTGTCATCTGTTGCAGTGACCTGGGACCAGAAGGTGGTGCCCCACTGTGGTCATCCTCTGGTGCAATGCTGCTGCAGTCTCCAAGGAGCTCCTTGATCCATTCTGGTTGGGGCACTTACGCATAAAAGCAGTTGTGTGGCTATGTACACTAATGCTTGAGAATAAAGATGATGGCCATTAGATGACTTGGACTTCTTGTGTATCACTGAACAAATTTCTTAATTCATCTGCGTCTAAGTTTCTCTATCTGTAAAAAAGGGACTAATTTTAGCACCTAACTCCTAAGATTACTGAATGAAATCCATGAAATAAGGAACTAGAACAGGCCTGGCAAATTGCTAGCATTCGATGGATGGGGGCTGTTCTAAAAGTTATCAGTAGGTCAAGCCTGGATTTGATGAGTGATTCAAAATAGTGTGTACCCTTAAATCACGTGGCCTTAAAAATAACCTGGGCCCTAAATACAGAGCCTAATTGAGGACATCATGGATACAGCCCTGACTTTTGTATTTTGAAAGAAGGAATCTTGGCTCAGTGAGTAGGGTGCCGGCCCCATATACAGAGAGTGGAGGGTTCAAACTCAGCCCCAGCAAACTGCAACAACAACAAGAACAAAAGAAAGAATCTTCCTGAATGAAGCCATCACAAACAAACACGTAGGAGCAATTCAGTTAGCACAACCATACAGTCCTCATATTTCTCAGATGCTTTGATTCTAAATGTGAGCGCCTATTGGTTGTTCCGAGAAAACGCTATAGATTATTTATTCTCAACAGGGATGATATTGTTTCAAAGGGGCAAAATTTAGCTTTTTTGGGAGGGAGGTGGTGAAAATAATCTTGCTCTTTAATGTTTAGATATACACACCGTACATAAATAGATGTATCTGTGGTAGGACACTTTTATTGGAGGCAGGCAATTAGGAGGAAGAATATCTAAAAGGGCTCCTTGGGAAGACGATAATGAGATGGTGATTGAGAAACCTTGTAAAGAAGTGGGTTTGATCTCCACTTTAATGATACAAATTTGCTACTTGCCTTTCTCCTTGTCTAACATACTGAGGCTACTCTTGAGCTATCAGGAGGAAGAACAGAGTTAGCGGGAGTCAGTGATATAAGAAAAGAAACTTGAAGAAGTAAAGGATGGCCAAGGGCTATCTTAAAGTAGATCTTTCATTTTCAGAGTTGTTTATTTTTTGTTTTGTTTGTTTTTTATGTCTGACAGTTCCTTCACTCCTTGGGCCTACCTGGCTGCTGTCTGAGTGTCCTACAAAACAGTGCTGGACACAAGAGGAAATGGGATCACATAACCAGTAGTAACGGCATTTCCTCTGGGACCATGTGTTAGAGTCTTCAGGGGTGAATTGCAGACAGGCTGAGCAGAAATAAAATGGGAAATGCCATTAATCATGACTCGATTGCCTGTTTCTCAAACAGCTTAGTGACAATATAGTTGGAATTTTCTGTTTCTGCCAAAGTCTTTCACACTAAGCATCTTGAATAAGACTCTATGGGCATCTCTTCTGTAGACTTATTGCATTGTCTGCAAGAATATCCACTTTTTAAAATTCTGGGCAAAGGGAACTTAGTCTGCTAACCAGGTGTGGTGTGCCTCCTTGTCAAGGATCATGGCCCAGACAAAGAATCAAATGTCAGGTGTGCTATTCCCTGGAAACCCTTTCTGTGAAACTATGCTTTGTGTCAACATACGAACTTGGAGTTTTCAAATATCTGTCTTAGAAAAGATGGTTCCATCCCTCTCTTCTCCTAAAACAAATATGTAGACAAATAGATACATCTTTAACTGAAGTAAAAAGTAATGATTTAAAAAATACTTGAAACTTACATGAGAAAAAGTTACTATTTTCAACAGTAAGAGAGGTTATTATAAATGTTACAAAATATATAGACAGAAGTAAAAAATTAAGAAATTCTAAGACCCATAAAGTGTTCTAAATGTGATTCCTCACTAATACATGAAGATATAAATGAAGTATAAATTTGAACATTAAATGCATCTCCATTTATTAATTTTGTTTCTTGAGATAATATTAAAAAGAATTGAAAGTAGGAATCAGAATGGTATTTGTACACCCGTGTTCATAGATGCATTACTCACAATAGCCAAAGGAGGAAGTAACCCAAGTGTCCACAGACAAATGGATAAAGAAAATGTGGTTTATATACAGACAATAGAAAGCCATTCAGTCTTAAAAAAGGAAGACATTTCTGGTGCATATTTTAACATGAGTGAAACTTGCAAACATTACGCTAAGTGTAATAAGACAGTCACAAAAAGCCAAATATTGTGTGATTCTACTTATATAAAGTACCTACCGTAGTCAAATTCACAAGACCGGAAGTGGAATAGTGACAGCTAGAGGCTGAGGGGAAGGTGAAGGGGCAGTTAACAGTTTAATCAGTTTAATGCTTACAGAGTTTCAGTTTGGAAATCTGGAAACTGTTCTGGAGAAGAATACTGATGACCAGCATATGAATGTACTCAGCACCCCTAAACTATACACTTCAAAATAGTTGAGGTGGTAAATTTTATCTTTTTTGTATTTTACCACAGTGAAACAATATATTCACTTTTATATTAGGAAAGATTTTTTTTCTAATGATAGCACACTGTGAGTTCTCTAACATACTTTCCAGAGGACTATAAATTGGTATACTCTTTCAGGAAAGCAATTTGTTGATAGGTTTCGGTGGTCATAAAATGTACATATTATTTGGCCTAATTTCCTCTTCTAGGACATATCCTAAGATGATTCTATTAAGAAATACATTGATCTATTATTTGTAGTTTTAAAAAATTATTGTTTCAGATTACTTTGAGGGCATAAAGAATTAGGTTACAATGGTTGCGTTTGTTAGGTAGAGTCCCTCTTATAATGTGTCCTGCCCCTAGAGGTGTGCCATATACTCTAACATTGTGTCCATTAAGTAGGAGCACACCAATCTCCTTCTCTCCTCCCCTCTCCCCACACCCACCCCTGTTCCTGTATCCCCCGTTGAATTGATTTGCGTTTTTCTTGTATGTGGGTGTGTATTAGGCCACCTACTGGCTTCGGATCAGTATTGAGGACATTGGATTCTTGCTTCTTCATTCTTGTGATACTTTTCTAAGAAGAATGTGTTTTGGCTCCAACCATGTTAATACAAAAGACGTAAAGTCTCCATCTTTTTTAATGGCTGAATAGTATTCCGTGGTAAACATATATCAAAGTTTGTTAATCTACTTCTGGGTTGGTGGGCATTTAGGTTGTTTGCACATTTTGGCGATTGTAAGTTTGTGATAAACAATCTAGTACAAATGTCCTTATGATAAAATGATTTTTTTCCTTCTGGGTAGATGCCTAGTAATGGGATCAAATGGGAGGTTTAATTTGAGTTCTTCGAGGATTCTCCATACTTCCTTTCAGAGAAGCTGTATTAGTTGCTGTCCCAGCAACAGGGTGAAAGTTTTTCTTATTTGTACTTTTTTAAAGTAAACAATATTAATTTTTCACAATTGATTAATAATGACATATTCCTACTATGGGATATTGAGCAATTATTAATATTATTTTTGTGAATATTTGAAGGTATAGGAAAAGTTGCCAACATATAAGTTAGTAAAAAAAATCTAAGTGCTATTATGAAACTATAGTAAACATATTTGTTATGTTAAAAAACCACTGGTTAGCTATCTAGAAAAAGATATTTTTATATGTCATTATATATTATTATCAAGCACTACATATACCTATATATAACAATCCAGAAAGAATAATAAGAGAATGTATTTATTCTTTCATGGCAGAGTTATGGTTCAGTATTATTTTCATCTAAGTGCTTTTTTCCCCCTGCAGGTTCTAAGCATTCTGCCTTTATACCTACTACCTTGCCAATCATAGTCAAGTGATAAGAATGACTAAAAAATAAAACCATATTTCTTTCAGGTCCTTTTTCTTACCCCCTATTTCCCAATTTCTGTTTTTGTCTAGGTGAAGGGCACGGTTAGTATTTGCAGTGATTTTCAAGCTGTGTGCCGTAAGAGGAGTGAGATGTGCTGCGAAAAATTTTAAAGATCATTAATTAAATTATTTTCAAAGAAATTCAAAGTACAGTAAGTATAGTTTTTTTTATTCTTTTTTTGATTAACATAATTTAAGTGTATCAAGGAAGTTTAATTAGAGGTTCAAGTGTGCTGTGAGATAACAAAAGGTTGAAAAACACTGGTTTGGAGGCATCTGCAAGGGCTTTGAGGATGCTCTGGATCTAGTAATTGCCGTTCTTGGTAGAAAGGAATGTGGCTAGTCCAAGGCTACTATCTGAGAAGCAAGGTGGTGCAGGGGAGACAACTGCTTCAGGTACAGGAAACCTCCTCTTTCTTACTTCTACCACTGATCCAAGAGGGACCCCGGGCAGTCTGGGATCTCATGGTTCTCATTATAAAATAAACTTGAGTCTGCTCCTTTTTAAGACCTTCTACTTTATTACTGTGTTTACTTAATGTCATCCTGCATCATGGAAAGCTTATTCGTGTCCTGGCTGGAAAGGATTAAGTTCCACTTCATGTGACTAGGTGGGGCATCATGGCATACAGCCTGTTTACTAAAGGATGGGGCAGATTAACACTGTGCATCTTCAGGTGTTTGGCCCCCTTAGGATTTAACCATGAGCACAGCCCATTGGAGAATTCACCTGAGTTTTAAACTATTGGTGTTAGGGCAACCAAACGTATAGGCTTGTGACTAAAATCAGAAACATGCTGAGTTTTCAAAGTACTTCCTAAGACAGTATTAATAAGTAGTCTTAAATTAATAATTTAAGACGCATCAGTTAGTAAAGTTATATTTATAGTGTTTTAAGAATATGAAAGCTATATTCGAAAAAACTAACTCTGAAGTTAGACTAACTGGAATCAAATCTAGGCTCTGCCACTTAAAAGGTATGTGACTTTTTGGAAACTGCTGAATCTGAGTTTTTCTTTCCTCATGGATATGTGGATAATACCAGCATTTACCTCAAAGAATTATAGATTACGGCTCGGCGCCTATAGCTCAACCGGCTAAGGCGCCAGCCACGTACACCTAAGGTGGCGGGTTCGAATCCCCAGCCCGGACCCGCCAAACAACAATGACGGCTGCAACCAAAAAATAGCCAGGCGTTGTGGCGGGCGCCT